>JAJDFF020000360.1:0-33541 GCA_021527025.2 Geoglossum cookeanum | reverse complement strand
CCGACACCGCACTCGTCCCCGAAATCCAGCTCCACCTCCACCGCAGCCGCCGCCCCGTCCGCAACCCCAGCCCCCCACTCCCCCCCCCCCTCCCCCTCCCCCTCCCCCGCGCCCCTTGGCGCAGCCACAAGCGCAGATGCAGCGGCCCTGTGTTCGCGGGATTGTTTCTCCTTTACCGAGAGCTTGCTCGCCGTCGCGACGCCGACAATGATATACAGCGGCGTGCCAAACAGGCCCTTGCGCGCATGTTTGATCACCGTCTCGTGCCGCAGCGCCGCCTGCATATACGCCGCGTCTGGGCGGAACACGGTGGCGCTAACGTCCGTCGCGTCAACCGTGATCTCCGCACCATGCGCCCAGCGGCCGCCGGCGGACAGCCTGGCGCTGAAGACGGACAGCATCGGCACCGCCTTGGCCAGCAGGCTACTGGAGTTGCCGAGCTCCGTGCGCATGTAATGGCGCACGTGCAGGGTCGCGTCGCGTTGGGCCGTGGCCGGGATGGAGGGGATGGCGTCGAGGTTGAGCGTTGACTCCAGATTCTCTGGGTCTGAGAGAATGCTGCCCAGCTTCATTAGGGTACCTTGCTTTTCGGCGTAGCGCGGGACCAGCCAGAGCATTTTGCCGATCAGGCGGCCTGGTGGTGGGGGCATTTTGGCTGGGGGGGGGGAAGTGGAGTGTGTTTTGTTGTTCTTGGGGCTTCAGGGTGGACGAGACAGAGGAATCGATCGGATCTCTCTTGGTAGTTTTCGCCTGTTGCTCCAGGGGCATTAATCTTTGATACGGATGGTCCGAGATCGGTGCCTCATCAGTTACGAAAGGGGGGCAAGAAAGAAAAAGGGCGATAAAAGTAACTGGCAATCAGGCTATGTTTTGTCAAATGAGGTATAGCAAAGTGAGAGCCAAGGATCGGCCCCAAAATTGTATGGACCGCACAGGCTTCGATTATCCTACGAACCCTCTAATTCCACTGGTTATCCCATCTCTAAGACCGCGTACTCTACTAGATTATCCCATACGCCCAAAGAGTTTAGCGCCATCTCATAGTAGTTCCCCCTCGACATTTGTCAATCGTATTCACATGCTTACGGCCTCAGAGCCTCCTTGATAATACTCCACGCATGTCGTTTTGCTTCAAATTCATCCTTGGTCGCGTCTGGAAAAGGGCGATATTTTTTCCAAAACAACTGCGTGTTTAGAGACCAGTAGCCGCCCTCCTGGGTGCTGATCGCCTTCAAAATCTTAGTCATCCCGCTGTTGGTCCGGATGTCGTCCAGAAGCACGGTCTCGATGGCTTCCTCTCGCTCCTCACGACACACCGCCTGCCACACAAACGCGAGCACGAGAGCCCCGATGGCAGTGGCAACAGGGGTCGCAAAAGACGAACCAGTGCAGAGACGGAAGCCCCCACCTTGTGCTGTCAGCCACTGCGACAGGACCTTCTCTCCGACGACCAAGAAGTTGGTCCCGTTAGAGCAGGCCTCCCCGGTGAAGTCTGACTTCTTGCTGCCACTGTCTTTGCAAGAGTGGACACCGATGGCATATCTTGCATCATTGGCCGGCCATGCTACTGACTCGTGGGCGCCTTCATTAGACGTTGCGGCGAACACGACGATCTTGTTGACCTGTGCTTCCTCTAATGCGGACCTGAGATCCCTCAGTTCCTCCGAGGTGCAGTTCCGGAATCCTAGGGATAAGTTGATAATATGAACTCCCCTTCTGATGGCCCATCTGATAGCCTGCGAGTCGTACTTCGTCAGGGAGACTCCGAGATTGGAGATTGATATCTACTCACCTGCGCTACAACATTAGGTCGTGGCCTTTGGAACCGTGACTGGTGCTCGGGAACTCCAACATTACTGTCTCCTGTGCAAACACGTGCGACATACAGTTCCGTATGAGGGGTGAGGCGGAGTATGATGCCAGCGACCTGAGTTCCGTGACCGTTAAGGTCCTCGACATCGTCGTCATCATCATCGCCGTCGTCGTCATTGTCTGCTCCGTCACCGCAAAAGTCACGACAGCCCTTAATCCGGTCATTCTGCGGCACTTCGTTTTCAGCAGGGTTAGCAATATTGCCGAGTCCCCCGAGAAATTTCTTCGTTCGAGCTTGTTTGAAGTCCTCATGGTTCCGATCAAGTCCTGTGTCGAGAATGGCGACTCTAACGGCCTTGTCTTTGGAATTACGCAGGAGTCGTGTATCAACCGTCATATTTATATAGTTGAAACTCGTTGTTGAAATATCACCTCTATTATAGCGTCAGTCTCTTCCGTGTTTCGTGAGTAGTCATGGGTTTGAAGTGTCATCATACGATGTTGTTGGAATACTCAGCGAGCACATGCCGAATTCAGAATGAATGGTACTCCCAACTGCTGTTGTTTTAGTTAACGCAAGTGTAGTTGTGGATTCAATACTACTTACCACGCGGAGGTGTTATTATGTTGTTGTCGAGGCCTCTTTGGGGGTTGGGGCTAATGCTCCGCCCATCCCTGTTTTCTCCACCTAGTCGTTGAGGACCAACTTCTCTAACTGGGCGAATTTTGGCGGAATTTGACGTGTATTTACTCGTCTGGATGAGTCCCTTCGTTTCACCATCAACAGAATTAGACGGTCGTTCTTGGGGAGCCTGTGTGTGGTTGGGATGCCTTGACATGCTCGACTCTTTCAGAGCCACCGATTTCTGACGCATAGACTTAACTGGTTTAAAAGCAGGATTTTCCGGAGCCAGATTAGAAGATACGGTTGAAGGCAATCCGCCACCAACCTTCATCGATTGAACTAGTCTGCCTGGATTAGTCCATTTCCCCGCTGTCGTTTTGATACTTTTTAAGACGGCCCTAGCTTTTGACGGGCCGGGATACCTTGACCTCGTGGGAGTGTTTGGAGTTCGTGCACAGCCACTGCATGTATTGACGTGAGTTACCGCGGACCTTTGCATCGTGGCTCCGAATGTGTCGACTCGTGAAGAGTCGCTGGTAAAGGGGCGTTGCTGAGGGAATCCAGCCAATATGACATTAGCGCTCTGCTCCGCCGTAGAAATTCTCGCCTTCAAGTCTAGATTTCGAAGTCCCCATTCTGCCTTCGTGAGCATATCGAGTCGCCTTTCCAGTGGATGTACAATATGATTGAGAATAACATCCTGGATAGTCGTCTTGGGGTTGTCTTCCTGATCCTGTCTGAGGTATTTTTGGAAATTGACACATGCTTCCAGAGCCTCGGCGTAGTGTTCATCGAGCTGCCGCCTACTCCAATGGGTACAGTATTCCCATAGGGATATCAGTAGACTTGGCTCCGTGCTCCTGCCGGCCTTGGCCGCCTTCATCTCTTCTCCACTTTCCAGCTCCAGGAGTAGCTTTGCAAAGGAGAGTATTAAAGGATACCGATGGCCTTCGTTCAGCGTGCCTAGTGATGGACGCTCATTCGAGAGAATACACGATATATATGGCTGGTGAATGTTGTAAACGGTATATGTGCTGGCCTCATACAGGAAAAAAATATTGCCCGACGTCAAGAGAGTCTGTATCCAAGGTCCTTCGTAAAGCTGGAGGAGCGCATACGCGAGTGTGAAAGCAAGGATCTTCTTGTCGCTGGGCCAGAACATGTACGGGTCCTTCAGTATTTTATTAGTTAGGAGATCGGATAACGATTTCGTGGGATCTGCTTCAGGGTGTGCTGGACGGTTGCCAAACACTAAGTCGGACATGTCCAAGAAATCCGTTCCGCGGAGTTGAATACTGAAGACTCGCTCTTGCTTGTATGCCTTTTCGGCCTCTTGACAGATACTTGCAATGATAGTGTTGGACGTAGTCGAGGATGGATCCTCACTGCTCTACTCGTAAGCGCCATTTCCGTTTTGCGGGGGCATTACGGGCCAAAGCTTACCACTTGGGCAAGATGGTACAGTGCGTTTGATGCCAAGTATTTCGGTCTGGACAGGACGCCAGCATGATACAAACTTCAGGACAAAGCTCACTATCTTCGGAGCTTTGGGAACCCTTCAGGTGCAACATAGCCTTATGCTCGGAGTACTTTGCCTTCTGTTCAGCATGATTTTCGTCGCACGGGTTAAGGTGAGTGACTAGAGACTCGAACAAGCGTTTTGAGCCACTCCAGAAAGAGTGGCTAAAGCGGCTCTGAGGTTGCGCCGCCAGAGCTTTTGTGGATGGAGTTTGCGTCGGTGCAGGCGCTGCGCTGCTCAACAAGCTGCTGGCAGAATCGTGAAACCGTTGGACAGCGTAACGACTCCGTTTGAAGCTGACTGCGTCCTGAACAAGGTGGAAGTACTGGCCATATTCCTTAAGTGAAGTAGATTCTCTGCAGTTCAGCATCAATCTGCTCAGAGCCAAAAGGTTGGGATATCTGCGGCTGAGACCAGGGGTGGGAGTTGGTTGAGTTGTGTTCGCAGATTCCATGGCACTCGCGGGGAGCTTTGCGCTATCCACAAGACACTCGAGGTTGAAGAGTAAGGTATCAATCTCTCGTTCAAATTCCTCGCGGGTCTTTTCTGTGAGGACATGATCGGTCGGGATATGCACTGGGATTTCCTTGATGTGAGCTTTGAACAGATCGGCCTGGTTTTGGACGACGCGCACGTCAACTTTGTCTGATCCCAGCGCAGTCCAGGGATGGTCGTATTCAAAGAGGGGGCAAACGTCTACGAGAAGTCGCCATTGCTCCAAATCGCTAATGGATATGGAAGACTCTTCGTCCATGACCAACAGGAGTTATTGCTAGACGCCGTGTCATTCCTCGCACCGCCCACTGCGTGTTCTCCTAGCGCAGAATCACACTTCACACTTCTTAAGATAATGTTAGCTTGTGACCTTATTCCATCGATTCCCGACCAACCTGCGTGTCAAGACGGGTTACAGCAGTTATTGCAACTGCTGACTATCCTCACTAACCTACAAGTATTAAGCCGGCAATTGGACACCCAAAGAGTGAACCTTACTGTCCAGATCTCGCGTCGGCGTCGTGTCGAAGGTCGACATCAGGCGGATCTACCCCGCCTCCGAAGGGATCCCCTCCAAGGAAAAGATGGGTGGTAGGGGTCCGAAGCCCACCTTCGGCGCTGTGGCCTATAGATGAAGGGGAAAAAAGCCGCCTGGGCAGTAGTGCAGTGCTTTTGCGCACGCAGAGCAGTTACTTGATTGGTGATGAGGCCTCCTTGTCAAGTCTAACCTGGTACTTTGTGTTGTGGTATGCCTCGCCGCCGCCATAGCGCACGTCGGAAATGAGTAGAGCTTTGAGAGTTGGAGTGCCCTAGGGCGCTGTTAGAACGAGCAGCCTGCCTTGAGGCACAGGAAGGCTACGCCGCGAGGTATGTGCGCAAGGGCAGAACCTCGCGGGCATTGGCCTTAGGCCAATGCGACGAGCCTCCGGCTGGCATATAAGCAGCACGGAGGGTAGCTAAAGTAGTCGAGTCAATTGAACAGTAATTCGCGCTTGTAGGCATAAGCCCTAACCTTTGTTTACATTGTGACTACGCCGTGACTACAATTTACATTGCTTCCGCCCGATCGCCCGACTGATTCGATTACAGCTGCGCTAACGCTTTGGGGTCGGCTAAAAATTTCCGGGCGCTATGCGACTTGGGCCCAACTCTTTTATCTGAACCTTTGCAACTCTCTAACTTAGTTAGCTGACTAAATCCCTTTCACACTATTCTAGATCAGGTTCATAGTGTTGTTGCGATCCCGATTCCTCCTCCTTGACAAGCTGGCGCCATTGACATTGGGGGAGTGGAGAGAGATGGAGGACAATGACCCCACCGAGATCTACTGCCTTTCACATAGCTGTGATGAAATCTTTGACCGGATCACAGAAGATCCTGCAGCACGGAGCCTTATGGTCATTGAAGTGCTTCATGAGCGGTTCAACCAATGGGCATCCCACCTAGGAGTCTTCGCCCGAGATGCAGGTCGTCCGAAGGTGTCTCTAGATGCCCGACTTATGCACAGCGAGTCTCTACGGAGTATGGTCATCCGGTATCTGGTGATAGCAGAAAAGAACCTTAACTATAGTATGTAACTATTGGATTTCTTTGTGACAGTGGCCTGAACAAACGTAACGCTGATACCCAACTAGTTAAATCCATCGAAAATGAGCCATCAGACAACATGGACGGCGAGACACCCAGTTCCATCGTAAACGGCATGAATCGAAAGCTGGGGGAGGGGCTTTCGTCTCTTCTGGTGGAGAGTCTACAGGCTCTAGAGTCTGCCGTAGATGGGTTGTACCGTCTGGGCATCGCCATACGGCAGTCCTCACCCGGCAATCTGACTCAGAGGATTAATGCCTTTAATCAGAAAAAGAATGATGGAATGCTTGAAGCCATGGTATTTCTTCACCTAAAACACCGGTTGGTTGACAAGATCAAGGAGGGCGCCAGGACCGGAGACAACCCAAACGCACAGATAGTGGGAGCATCGCTGTCGCTTTGTAGACAACTTGCCGCGTCCGTTTCGTTTCGGTATTTCGGCATTCTCTACCGCCGCAGCCACGCGCAAAAGATCGAGGTGAATCGGGGGACTAAGCCGCAAACTAAGTGGACACAGAAAACGGCAGTCCCAAAGCCAAACACAGTGGTTCCCAAGTCAAGCCCAGTTGAGCCCACGACCACAAAACCTTCTGCAATCACTCCACATTCGCATATAATCGCTCCACTGTCCAACACGGAGCCGAGTATTCCGGAATCAAAAATGGCGAGACAGATATTTGCATCGTCTAAGCGTCCCTTTACCGGAGCCCCGTCTGTCATCTCCATCCGGCCGAGGGACGTCAAGTATCCAGACCCGCCCAAGGTTTTTTCGCCAGCAAGAGATAAAGCTTGCCCATACTGTTGCCAACGGTTTCCCAAGGCCAACTACGAGAGTAAACAATGGTGGCAGTAAGCAATCACGTTCCGGTCTTCTGACAATGAGATACTCACAGTCTCTAGACGCCATATTGAGGATGATTTCAAGTTATATACGTGCATCTCAGAGGAGTGTGCCGACCCACCTCAGCTATTCGCTAGGTTCGACGATTGGAGACGACATATGGACGGTAATCATACCACAAAATGGATGCAGAAGGTCCACAGGTCTCTGAGCTGGTGCTGCGAAAGGGACCATGATGATCTGTGGTTTACTGATGAGAGCGAGTTCGGGAAACATATCCAAAGCAAACATCCGGATTACGCCGAAGGCCCTGGACTAGAGATGTTTAAAGAGTGGTGCGAAGTACGACGATCGAGACGACCTGATACTTGCCCAGTGTGCAACTGTGTCCCTGACAAGATAGCGAAAATCACTCTCCGAGCTGGCCAAGAGACTTCGACTGCGTCAACAGGAGAGTCACATCGCGGATCGACCCAGGAGAGATCAGATCTCCGAGAAGAGTTAATACGGCATGTTGGTGAGCATATCAAGCAAGTTGGGTTCATGTCTATCGACTACATCCAGGACAACGACGAAGGAGATGTGCAGGCGAGCGGAAATGCTTCCAGTAAAGCAGATGACAATAAAAACTCGCTCGAAAAAGGGAAATGGATTAATGGCGAGTGGGTGCCGACGGATACGGAGCTGGCAGCCTATATGGACCCGGAAACCTTGGCAGTTCCGCCGGCTCCGGAGCTACTCAACGAAGAGCTTGACTGGAGGTGTGTTTGGGAGTCAGATGCTTGCCTCCAACAGTCTGGTCCCGAACAGGAACTTCGTCAGACACTCGAGCTCGCAGGGAAATTGCTAGGTACGGAACACCGCGACACTATTACCTGCCGAAGCCACCTTGCCAAGTGGCTCGAGAGCGAAAGAAGATTCGGTGAAGCAGAAATAGAATTTAGGCGGGTATTTGAATCAAGAATGGAGATGCTACGGCTAGAGCGCGATGTGATAGGGCTAGAGCAAGATATGGTAAGGCTAGGGCACGATGTGATCGTAAGCATATATGATCTCTCAAGGGTGTTAAGGTACCTCGGGCGGAGTGAAGAGTCAGCTAGGTTAGAACATGATGCAGGCAGGCTTGGCACACGATTTAAGTGGACGGGTTCGATGGCAGAGAAGATGAATCGACGAGCACTAGAAGGGTATGAAAAGGTGCTGGGAGTGGAGCATCTAGACACATTGACCAGTATCAGCAATCTAGCATTAGTGCTTCGAGGTCAAGGAAAGTATGAGGAGGCGGAGAAGATGAACCGACGAGCACTGGAAGGTTATGAGAAGGCACTAGGAGCGGAGCACCCATACACACTAACCAGTATCAGCAATTTGGCATTGGTACTTCAAGGTAAGGGAAAGTATGAGGAGGCAGAGAAGATGAATCGGCGAGCACTGGAAGGGTATGAGAAGATGCTGGGCGTAGAGCATCTAGATACACTGACCAGTATCAGCAGTCTGGCATTAGTGCTTCGGGGTCGGGGAATGTATGAGGAGGCAGAAAAAATGATTCGACGAGCACTAGAAGGATATGAGAAGGCATTGGGAGCAAAACATCCGGACACACTGACCAGCATCAGCAATTTGGCATCAGTACTTCGAGGTCAGGGAAAGTATGAGGAAGCAGAAAAAATGAATCGACAAGCACTGGAACAGTATGAGAAGGTGCTAGGAACAGAGCATCCAGATACACTGACCAGCATCAGTAATCTAGCATTGGTGCTTCGAGGTCAGAAAAAGTATGAGGAGGCGGAGAAGATGAACCGACGAGCACTGGAAGGGTATGAGAAGGTGCTGGGAGCGGAGCATCCAAATACACTGACCAGCATCAGCAATCTGGCATTAGTGCTTCGAGGTCAGGGAAAGTATGAAGAGGCGGAGAAAATGAATCGACGAGCACTAGAAGGAAGAGAGAAGGCACTAGAAGCGAAGCACCCACACATACTGACCAGCACCAGCAATCCGGGATTGATACTTCAAGATCAGGGGAAGCATGAGGAGACAGAAGATGAAGCAACAAGCACTATAGGACATCACTCTAGGACACCGCTCTAGTAAATATCTCTTGCCTCCTCCCTGCTCACAGCTATGACATTTGCATTTAATGTATATTGCTCTTCAACACCCTATCAGGTTTCTAGAAGATTTGCCAAAGGCAGTAATTTTCGAAGGTGTGAATAATATGACACGCAAGCTGCAACATAGCTCATGACTCAATAACAGAACCAGCCCAAAATCTTCAGATTCCAGCTGAAAATCATTGTTGCCGCGGGAATCGAAATAAATGGTGCATTAGCAACGGGCTTGACAACCGCGGGGACGAGTCGACTAATAATAATAATGTTTCACCTGCCGGTTAGACGCTACGTTTCGAACACACGTGCATGTCCCCCCTCTAGAGCAAGTGCCGCATGAAGGAATTTATATCGATCTCCGGGTTTCGCAGTAGGGTGGTACATGTAGCATGCATCGCATGTTGTTCCCTTCGCCAGACCTCGCACGCTGATCAGCTCGTCTGCTGTAATATAAGGACGCGGGTCGGCCACCTCTGCTAGCGCTGCCGAGTCGTAAGAACCTTCAAGGCTCCCCAGTGATGTTGGTGTTCACCTGAAGTAACTCAGTCGCGAGTCGAGTCATGCACCGCCACTTGCTTCTACGCGTTGGGCTAGGCAACCTCAGTTCTGCTTCCGATGCTCTCAGGCTCTCTACCGAACTTACTGACCCCCCCATAAGTAAGCTAGCGGTATTTATCTACATCGGCTTCTGCACAGCTTGCTGCCTACCCAAGGGCCTTGGGCCTTAGACCTTGAGCTCTCCCTTTTCTGAGACAAAATTTATCGGACTGAATACCATCCGCGTGTAAACCGCATTCGCATAGAGTTCCCTAAGGGCATTATCGTTATAACCACCAGCCCAGGAACGGCTTCTATAATCGTCTTTTCCCTTGGTTCGAAACATCGTGATTTTGAGCGAGCTTATCTGTCCACGAGTTAACCGCGGTACATACATCTTGATGCGCGCCCCGCTCGTTATCGGAAAGCGGGGAAGGAAGGATGTGGCTTGGTGGACGCGCGATCTGAATCAATGCCGCCGCCAAGCAACTCAGCCCCTTCAGCCCGCGAAAGCAGAAACAAGACCTCAAAGTTACTAGATTCCTGCTTCGGGTGGATGTGATACGAAAACCCTGACACAGATCCGCAACGGCCACAACAAAAGACTGAGTTTAGTGCTTCCGAGTGCCTCAGCAGTCACAGGGCCGGCCGTGGCATACATGTTAATATGTCAGCTTACACAACTCGAGATCCCTTGATGTCTGGCTTACCCCCGAAAAAGGTCTTGTAGCGATCTAGCGACAGCGTTGAACGAGTTTCGGCAGATTCTCTCGTCGGACCAAACCGCCCAACTCACCTCATTCTCAAGCAATACACCCACGGCAGATGATGTTGTCCGGCTCACGGACGATATTATGAAAGCGAACGCGGGTCGAAAAAGCCGTATCTTTGCATCTCGAGTCCAGGGACTCCTGGGCTCTGTCCAGCAGTATTGTACGATTGTCGACACGTGCGTGGGGCCCAACCAGATAGCGGCGCTAGTCTGGGGCAGCATCAAGCTCGTTCTTCTGGTTTGTGCTTGATAGTGCTCCTATCCTGCTCTCGCTTACATCTTGCTTCTTGACTAGGTTTCGTCGAACTTTACTGAATATTTTGACAAGCTGTCAGAGCGTGTTGCTCAGCTCAGCAATTACTGTCCCCGATTGTCTGAATATGAGAAGCTTTTCCCGGCATCACCAAGGCTGCAACAAGCACTTTCGGACTTTTATGCTGTTGTGGTAGCCTTCTGCTCAAAGGCACTAAAGGCAGTGCAGGAGAAAGGTGAGAATGAAGACCTGAATCATGATTCCTCATTCGGTTTCTAAGCCCTGATATCTTACCTTAATAGCTATCAAACGATTCTCTAAGTCAATATGGAAGCCATTCAAGGTAGAGTTCAAGGAGACAGAGGAGAGCCTTAATGCAGCAAAAGACGAAGTGATGGAAGAACTGCAACTCGCATCCGAGCAGGCAGCACACGGCTTTCGTCGCTTGTTGACAGCTGAAATTGAAGAAAATAGAATAATACGCCCGAAGCAAGTGGCTGAAATGCAAGAAAATAGGTATTTCCGATCACAGCAGACGCGTGCGTTACAGCAGACCCAAGCTCGGCAGATTCAGAAGATCCTGAATGAAGAAGGTAATTTGTTATAGTTAGCGTTAGTTAGGTGAAAGAAATTATGCTTGAAGAAAACTAATTATGTCACTACTACGTATAGTGCGTCAGAAGATTCGGCTACTGCGTCAAATTCCGAACTATGACTATACTATCGGTCTTCGCCAGGCACAAGCACTGCGTTGCGAAGGAACCTGCTGCTGGCTTAGGGACAAACCGGAATTCCAAGGTTGGATTGATCAAACAGATTCAAAACATCTCTGGTGCTACAGGATTCGTATGTGATTCCGTTATTAGACCCGGTCGTTACTATGCTGCATACATACCATGCTGACTTTTTCTGGTTCAAAGCTGGCTGTGGAAAAACTGTCCTCATGTATGAGACCGCTGGTCCTTAAATATCTTGATTTGCATTCTAAACAAAGTTTTAGGGGATATGTCATTGATTATCTGAAAACGACTTTCTCGGCTGGAAACGATACAGTTATCATCTACTATTTCTTTGACTCCTCCAATAAGAAATCATTACATATGTCCACGTTCCTGAGATGCATTTTGCATCAGGCAGTCAGGCTCGAGTCACTTCTCCCAGACTCACAGAGACGCCTAGAGTCACTTTTCGTGGACCAGATAGACCAGGTTAAGCCCGACACCAGCGAACTCATAGAGCTCTTTATGCACTTCTACATAACGTTCAAAAATGCTTTTCTTCTCATCGATGGACTTGACGAAGCAGATAAAAGCGACCAGAGGAATGTCAAATCCTTCCTCAAGGAAGTGCAAAAGGTGAATAGTGCTCGAATACTCGCCATTACCCATCCAGATGTGGACATGTCAAAAATCCTCAGCCGCAGTCGGACACTCCAAATCAAGCCAGAAGACCTCAAAAGCGACATTGAAATCTTTGTCCAAAGGCAGATTGATATGCACTCGCGGGAGGAACTCTCTGTTTGCCCGCCTTCTCTGCTCAACAAAATCAAACAAGCGCTACTATCTGGCGCTGAAGGAATGTTAGTTAGAAACTAATAACCCTCCTACTCGAGATAATTACATGTTTGCGCTAACGTTAATCTTAAGGTTCCTCTGGGTAGATCTGCAATTCAAGGCCATTCTCGACGTCTGCGAGGAGGATGGAACTCCGAACGGAATTCCTGATCTTTTCGAGAGGCCTCCGCGGAAGGTCACGGAACTCTACAGCCTCGCATTGATCAAGCTTTCTAATGGAGATAACAAGCTGACTGAATTGGCGAAGAAGGCGCTTCAGTGGGTTGTTTGTAGCCAACGACCGCTAACCATCGGTGAACTTGAAGAAGCAATCTCCACAACTACGGACCAGAAGTCCTGGAGAAGTCCTCCTTTCAAGCTGGACCTATCGAGGCTATGCAGGATGTGTGGAAACCTCGTCAAATACGACAAGGCTAGCGAAACAGTTTCACTGGCTCATCACACGGTTCTGTCTTTTCTGTTGGGCTGTTCGGATACTTCAGGCATCGCCAGCTTCGCGTTCGAAGAAAGCAGAGCGGAGCAGTATCTGGCAGATACTTGCCTTACATATTTGTCTTTCACTGATTTTTGCAAAGCAATTACGCGGACTTCAGATACAACATATGCCCGTGCACTAAACCAACCTGTAGATCTAGTGTCAGGCATTATTCCGAGCTCCATTCGGCCTTTGGTGCTCCCGGCCAGAAGCAGCAGATTCGGGACAGCACATAGACACTTTGAACTAGGCAACTTTCTAAGATCTGAACTAAGCGCACATCAGTCCGCAAGAATAGATCCTTCCTTCCAACTCCTAGAATACTGCAAGGCTTACTGGCACAATCACAGCCGTTATATAGAGCTGCAAGACATAAAACGCTTAGCAATCTTGGAAAAATTCGTACGCGAAACGCACTTGCCATCGGAATGGAAGCCATGGAGCTCCATCACGGACCAAAATTCCTTACCTCACTGGAAGATGTTCATTTGGGCTGTAAGAGAGGGCCATACGGTTATTTTCTATATATGGCAGACCACCGTCAAGATGCAAGAGGCCAGTTACTGGAGCCGTCTTTGGTTAGAAGAGGGGCGGAGACTGTTCGCTTCTGCATGTGCAACAGCAAGCCTTGAGCAGCTGGAGATTATACTAGGTGCTAAGGGAGGGGGTGGGCGTGTGGTGAGGCCATCTGCAGATGAAATTAGTCATGAACTAGTAAGGGCGTGTCACTTGGGGCATATCGAAGTCGTGGAGCGGCTGCTTCAAGAGAAGGCGGATATCAATGCTGCATCAAGGGGGGTTGGTGGAAGAACTGCACTGCAGGCAGCGGCAGAGGGTGGCCATCTCGCAGTCGTCAAGCGACTGCTTCAAGAGAAGGCGAACGTCAATGCTGCAGCAGGAGATCATGGAAGAACTGCACTACAGGCAGCGGCAGGAGGTGGCCATCTCGTAGTTGTCGAGCGGCTGCTTCAAGAGAAGGCGGATGTCAATGCTCCAGCAGGACGACGTAATAATGGAAGAACTGCACTGCAGGCAGCGGCAGAAGGCGGCCATCTCGCAGTCGTTGAGCGGCTGCTTCAAGAGAAGGCGGATGTCAATGCAGCAGCAGGATATTTTAATGGGAGAACTGCACTTCAGGCAGCGGCAGAAGGCGGCCATCTCGCAGTCGTCGAGCGGCTGCTTCAAGAGAAAGCAGATGTCAATGATGCAACAGGAAAGTACGGAAGAACTGCACTGCAGGCAGCGGCAGAAGGCGGCCATCTCGCAGTCGTTGAGCGGCTGCTTCAAGAGAAGGCGGATGTCAATGCAGCAGCAGGATATTTTAATGGGAGAACTGCACTTCAGGCAGCGGCAGATGGCGGCCATCTCGCAGTCGTCGAGCGGCTGCTTCAAGAGAAGGCGGATGTCAATGCTGCAGCAGGACATCATGGAAGAACTGCACTGCAGGCAGCGGCAGGAGGTGGCCATCTCATAGTCGTGGAGCGGCTGCTTCAAGAGAAGGCAGATGTCAATACTACAGCAGGACAACATTGTAATGGAAGAACTGCGCTGCAGGCAGCAGCAGAAGGTGGCCACCTCGCAGTCGTCGAGCGACTGCTTCAAGAGAAGGCGGACGTCAATGCTGCAGCAGGACAACATTATAATGGAAGAACTGCGCTGCAGGCAGCAGCAGAAGGTGGCCATCTCGCAGTCGTGGAGCGGCTACTTCAAAAGAAGGCGGATGTCAATGCTGCAGCAGGGGAGTATGGTGGAAGAACTGCACTTCAGGCAGCGGCAGAAGGTGGCCACCCCGCAGTCATGGAGCGGCTACTTCAAAAGAAAGCGGATGTCAATGCTGCAGCAGGGGAGTCCAGTGGAAGAATTGCACTGTGGGCAGCAGCAGAAGGTGGCCATCTCGCAGTCATGGAGCGGCTACTTCAAAAGAAAGCGGATGTCAATGCTGCAGCAGGACAACATTATAATGGAAGAACTGCGCTGCAGGCAGCAGCAGAAGGTGGCCATCTCGCAGTCGTGGAGCGGCTACTTCAAAAGAAGGCGGATGTCAATGCTGCAGCAGGGGAGTATGGTGGAAGAACTGCACTTCAGGCAGCGGCAGAAGGTGGCCACCCCGCAGTCGTCGAGCGGCTGCTTCAAGAGAGGGCGGATGTCAATAATGCAGCAGCAATATATTCTGGAAGAACTGCACTACAGGCAGCGGCAGAAGGCGGCCATCTCGCAGTCGTCGAGCGGCTGCTTCAAGAGAAGGTGAACGTCAATGCTGCAGCAAGAGATCATGGAAGAACTGCACTGCAGGCAGCGGCAGGAGGTGGCCATCTCGTAGTCATCGAGCGGCTACTTCAAGAGAAGGCGGACGTCAATGCTGCAGCAGGAAATCATGGAAGAACTGCACTGCAGGCAGCGGCAGAAGGCGGCCATCTCGCAGTCGTTGAGCGGCTGCTTCAAGAGAACGCGGACGTCAATGCTGCAGCAAGAGGGGTTGATGGAAGAACTGCACTGCAGGCAGCGGCAGAGGGTGGCCATCTCGTAGTCGTCGAGCGACTGCTTCAAGAGAACGCGGATATCAATACTGCAACAGGAGATTACGGAAGAACTGCACTGCGGGCAGCAGCGGAGGGTGGCCATCTCGCAGTCGTCAAGCGGCTGATTCAAGAGAAGGCGGATGTCAATGCTGCAGCAGGACAACATTGTAATGGAAGAACTGCGCTGCAGGCAGCAGCAGAAGGTGGCCACCTCGCAGTCGTCGAGCGACTGCTTCAAGAGAAGGCGGATGTCAATGCTGCAGCAAGAGGGGTTGGTGGAAGAACTGCACTACAGGCAGCGGCAGGAGGTGGCCATCTCGTAGTTGTCGAGCGGCTACTTCAAGAGAGGGCGGATGTCAATAATGCAGCAGCAGGACAATATTATGGAAGAACTGCGCTGCAGGCAGCAGCAGAAGGTAGCCATCTCGCAGTCGTCGAGCGGCTACTTCAAGAGAAGGCAGATGTCAATGCTGCAGCAGGAGATTATGGAAGAACTGCACTGCAGGCAGCGGCAGGAGGTGGCCATCTCGCAGTCGTCGAGCGGCTGCTTCAAGAGAAGGCGGATGTCAATGCTGCAGCAAGAGGGGTTGGTGGAAGAACTGCACTGCAGGCAGCGGCAGAGGGTGGCCATCTCGCAGTCGTCGAGCGGCTACTTCAAGAGAAGGCGGACGTCAATGCTGCAGCAGGAAATCATGGAAGAACTGCACTGCAGGCAGCGACAGAAGGCAGCCATGTAGCAGTCGCGGAACGTCTTCGCCAAGCAGGCGCAACGTAGTAGGGTTAGTACATTCTATTGTACGCACATTATTCTTAAAGATTCTGCCCGTTATGCGAACCTCAATCAGTGTCGGCAGCAGTCCTCTCATAGTGCTACAGGTTAGATAATAACAAAGAAATAGCTAACGGTAACCCCAAGCTCTAAGCGCTTAATGGGCGTATTGTATAATTTAAATTAAGCAGTATGGCCGCCCTAAAGTTATGGATCCCGAGTATTCTGGGAGACCATAGTGGAGCGGAAGCCGATTTCGCTAGGGACTGTAATACATGTATACATGTATCACATATATGTATATCAGTAATTTTTTTGTATTCTCTATTTCATAGAGGGGTGCGGGGGGAGCCTTATTGCGATATGGCGAAAAGGCGAGCAAAATGAGAATGGCGGTCGACTGATTGTTGGTTGGTTGGCGATGCCATCATCCACACGAAGCAAGGAGTAAGCAAGGGGCAAACTTAATAGTTGCAACAAGGGGCCCATAGTTTTTACATAGTCAACCGGGTGGCCCACCTTTCGTAGCAAGAACTTATCAAGTTCATTGTCTACTTTTACACTCGCACTGTTCACATTGTAACCACCATCCTCCAACAAGTTTATTTTCAGGGAAAAACCCCCCCACACACACAAAAGAGCCACATTCGTCGGCGGTATATATGGAACCTTGGTACCAGAAAGCCATAGGGAAAATAAATTAAAAAAAAAAAAAAAAGACTCTAAGTCGCGGCGATAGGTGTGCGCTCTACCTTCCTTGCTTCAGCACTGCAGGGAGAGAGGAGTATGGTGCTTACTGCTGAACATATAGAAGATCCAGATAAGGCCCTTAAAGGGACCCCGGCATTAGCCCTGGAGTATCAGGAGATTTTTTTTTTTTTTTGGAATAAGTAAACTCTAAAATCGATTTTGTAGTATGGGTCTTTTAGTCGAGAGTTACGAGGAGAATCGCAAAAGGGCTTTTGTTTGGAACCAACCAACTCTGTAGATAATTGACCCTTGCGTGTATATATAACTTCAGAAAGCATAATTATATAACTTACTAAACACCGGCAAATCTTTTGGAAATAGAAAGAGAATATTAGAAACTAGTATATAAGAGATGCAAAATGTAAGAGGGAAGGTTTGCAATATCATCGAGAATTGGTAGCCGTCTTTAGTAGCTGCGCTACAGCCCTGTGCCCCTCTATGACCGCAGCGAGTTCTGCCGTATGTCCATTCCTATCTTTTGCCCCGACATCTGCTCCTTTCTTTAGTAGTAACCGCACTACCGCGTCGTGCCCTCTGTAGGCTGCCTCGTGCAGCGCCGTCTTTCCATACACATCCACCGCTCTGATGTTTGCCCCGCACTCTAGCAGCTGCCGGACAACTGCCTCGTGGCCCTCCCGGGCTGCCCATTGCAGCGCTGTCCATCCATTGACACATGGCGCCCATGCTTCGAGATCCGCACCCTTTTCCGCTAGCAGTAGCACAACCTTCTCGTGACCGTTCCGGGCTGCCTCGAGCAGCGCCGTGAATCCATCTCCATTCATCGCATTGACATTCGCGCCCTTCTCCACCAGCAACCGCACCACCATCTCATGCCCCTCTCCTGCTGCGCCATGCAGTGCCGGCCATCGATGGTTTACCCTCCCCTTAATATCTACCTCTTTCTCCACCAGCAATCGCACCGCCATCTCGTGCCCATTCGTGGCCGCCTCGTCCAGCGGCGTCCGTCTATAAGTATCGGTCGCCTCGAAATCCCCCCCCTTCTCCAACAACAACCGCACAACCATCTCATTCCCATTCTCTGCCGCCCACGACAGCGGCGTCCGTCCAGCTACATCCTTCGCATTAACGTCCGCCACCTTTTCCAACAGCAGTAGCACCACTGCCTCGTGTCCATTCATGGCCGCCCTGTGCAATACCGTCAATCCATCATTATCCTTCGCATTAACGTCCGCCCCCTTTTCCAACAGCAGTAGCACCACTGCCTCGTGTCCATTCATGGCCGCCCTGTGCAGTGCCGTCAATCCACCTTTGTCCACCTCCACGTGCCCATCCCAGTAGACTCTACCATCATCCCTTGCATTGACATCCGCTCCATTCTCCACCAGCAGCAACACCACTGTTCTATGTCCTTTCTCGGCCGCCTTGTGCAGTGCCGTCCATCCATCAGAATTCGTCGCATTAACATCCGCCCCCTTTTCCACTAGTAGCCGCACCGCCGCCTCGTGCCCGTTCTCAGCAGCCCATAGTAAAGCTTCTTTGATTTCGAATATATTAGCACGACTGATATTGTATCCGTTGGCCGACAGCAACTGAATCGCGAGTTTAGAGTCTCGCTCTCTCGAAGTGAGTTGGGGGGCTTTTTTTTTGTGTCTCAGCCAGTTGAACATCTCCAAGGTGTTTGGGCGCGATGTTGCTGAAAGTGACGGCTTTTAGCTGTAAATGTTGGGATGATTACAGGCTTGCACAGGACACCTGCCCAGAGCGAAAGCTACATTTTAAAAACAGCCTGCAAACAACCACAATGGACATCTGATTAGCTCACCTTCATGCGTAGAAGGGTTTCGTGTAGGCGATCGTCAAATCGAAGCAAGCCTTATCAGAGAATGTAGACATTACATCTCAGAAGCTTCGGGATCCGATTTTACCCCGCACATGGTGTGGAGGCAGATTCTGAGCCCGGGCGATTAGCTAGAATTCTTGGCGCGAGTAGTTTATACTTCACGATATCGCTATATCACGTCACCTCAGTAATAAGACCGGAGTTACTTGCGGGCAGTGGTCTATATGGGATATAGAATGGGTAGGATCACGATGCTAGGTAAGAGCGCGATGGTATAAACGATTCAATTGCAGGTATAACGACTGACTACTACTTCGTGGTACATCATTAGCAAGGTTTATATATTCATTCTGAGGTATCCATGAGTCACTCTACATCACCGTGAATCTTCTAGGCACCGACAACTCTAGGCACCGGCAACTCCTCCAGGCACCGGCGCTACAGCATACCGACAACAGATTTTATTCCAATTACATGTACCCTCAATTACGCCCAGCTACCTAAGCCCAGGAAGCATCGTAGTACGTATTTCATTACCGTCGAGTGGAATACTGAGGTGCTGCGGTCTGCGTGAAAATGATGGGGGAATCTCGCAAAGCAGCACAGATCACGTAAGGTACTGAATAACCCCAACTGGTTAACTATGTCGGAGGTGCGGGCTGTGTAAGCAGGCTGATATCTAGTTAACTAACGGCAAGGCGATTAAGCATTGAATGTCGCCATCATAAGCAGGGAGGGCGGCCAACCCGCAACGGCCACACGCTCGTTCGCTTTAGCCGTTGTTATTTCCTAGCGGGTGGAGAGAAGAAAAGTTGCAGGTTGCAGGTTTGATGAAGAGCGGGCGTGGTGAATTGGAACTCGAGCTTGGCGATGTGGCTGTGTAGCATCCCATCTAACTAGTTAGTGTACCCGTGATTACTAACTTGCAGTGGAAGATCCATTGAAGGCAATGAATGGGTGTGTCATTGGTCGGGTTGAGGATGGCACCAGTTACGCGTGCTGCTGAAACGGCAGCTTCGCGCCGAAACACTAGTGAGCTTCACCACAACGAGTGAGCTCCACCACAACCCGACTTGCGGTTACGTCTCATCGGACATGATGCAGTACTCAGAATGGACGCACAGAATCTCCCGACAGAAAATTTCTCATATAGCCGTCTATTAACCCGCCACTGGCGCCAACTCTACTACACCCATAGACTGCAATGGTACCGATGGGTTCTCTGCGCCGCACCCTTTTACCTCTTACCAAACATTAGCAAACTACATTGGCACTACAGCACTCATCACACCCCATCCATTCTTCCAGACTTTTTGGCATTCGTGCTTTGCGTTGCGGCAAGAATCATTTGGTCTTTCCTGTTCAGAGATCCGGCGGCGTTCCTGAAGTTCAAGCGGCCGGGAAGTGCGTACAGATGGATGGTTTGGGGAACAGTGGTGCTGACCACGCTGCCAAATAGTCTGGTACATGTTTGGGCGCTGAGGATGGCCCTCAGGAAAGTGAGCCTTTTGCGCACGGGGGTGGTGCAGGCGATATTGGCGATCGTCTTTTGGGTTCCGCAGATAGCACTCGTATGGTGGATGGCTTGGAAGTTCTTGCTAGGCGCCGACGAGAGCGATGAAGATTTTGAGCCCATATCCAAGAACAGCATGGTTGTCGGTGGAGGACAAAGGCAAGATTTGGCTCGCGCCGTCGAACCGTACACGGATGACCTATCCATACCTTCCATGTGCGGGGTGGTTGCGAATGGGTATCTTGCCCAAGCGTACGAAGAGCAGAGATTCACAACACAAGAGTCGCTTTCAGATCAAAATTCCGCTGGACCTGTAGAGACACAGCGACTAGAGGAAGTACACCGCGAAGAAACCGAAGAGCGGGAGCAAGTACTGAATGACGCGCCGAATGCAACTTCAACCACAGATGTCGCAAACGCTCCCCGTTGCCAAACCATAGCCTGGTTCGAGTACTTGCCGCAAAACCACTCCGGCCCACATTCCTGGATCTCGTACCGCATAATCCCCCTAATTTTATCTACCTACGCTACCGTTCTTCTGATCGTGCTTCCGATATGGATCCACGAGGATCGGCAATACAACCTCAGAGCCCCCTCGCCGTAAGTTACACACTTTGCTGATACCGGAGAATTAGCCCAACTGACCCTGTCTAGCACGATCAAAAAGAGCCTCTATCTGCCGCTGGGAATGTATCTACTGTCTTTCTATGCTTTGAAGCATCGCCTTCGTGCGTCCCTCTTTGAGAGGCCCGATACACCGCCTCCCCAGCCTTGGAGGAAAATGCTCTCTATTCGTCCATCCTGGGTGGGGACGGGAGGCACCTTCAAGAATTTGGATACGGGGGAAATCACAGTGTACGATCCGCGACGTCGCGCCTTCCCGTGGCGTGCGCACCACCGACCAGCTCTCATTCGCACCCGTGAGTACCTCCAAGCATATAATGCCAGTCCAGGCGCATGCACCACGTTTTGGGGCCATTCCGGCCGTCTGGTGAAGACTAAATATCGTTTTCGCCCTACTATACACCGGACTGGTTTCGTGTTCCTCGCGCTTTGCATCGCGCTCAAAGGATTCTGGAACACAGTATTCTGCAAGGTCCCTAACGTATACGAAGAGATGTTAAAGCACCCCAAGACTATCACGGCAGAAGACATCGCACGTATATTCAGGATTATGAGGCTTTGGCAGGTTTTAATACATTCAGGGTTCTGGTTCACCGTGATGACTTTGGTGTTTGCATTGGCGTGTATGGGGAGCATGTTGGCGCTTTTCTTTAAGGCGGTGTGGAAGTATGTACCAAAGGAGGAGAGGGAGAGGGCTGCGAGGGAGATACAGATGCAGACGAGAAGAAGGGGAATGATCAGACTCGAGTAATTGTAATACCCATTGGGTCTATCCTTCGGACTTGCGTGATTTGATCGGCCGCAACCGAAAGTGTTTAGATATGAAGTGCGCATCATACAAGCTGAAAATCACGTTCCTTAGCATCCTCGAACTCAGCAATCAATGCCCCATCCGCAATTCTGCCAACACCAAGCCGCCTGAAAGAATCCGAGCCTGCATTTACTTCCTCCAGAAATAGAACATCCAACACAGGCACCGACGTCTTAACCCAGAGTCCATGACGTAGGTATCGCGTCGAAACATGCAGAGCATGCACAGCAATCCCGATATCAGCGCATGCCGTCGGATGCGGTTGGAGCTGTTCAAGCGAACCCCAACCGGCAATGATCTCGGACTGGAAAGCGGAGCATATAGCACGCCAATTGCAGGACTCCGGGACCGGAGAGTATCCGGTTGAGAGTGCGGCTCTCTTCAGATTTTCCCCGGTCTCGAGATACCCGCGCACGTGGACTGTGTGTAGCCTCCCGCGAATGTGCAGGCAAGAAAACATGTTGGTCGGATCGAAGGTTGGTTGCTCGGTCATCGCGTTGAAAGGTCGGAGTTTGCAGCCGTCGAAGACGAGATGGTCGGGAATGTCGTGCCTCTCCCGCTGATTGAAACATATGCCCGTAACCCTGAACGAACCTTTCGTGCCCTTGCTCCTTTCGGGCCAGCGCACCAGGGTTATAAGCGAAGCCCAAGACCAAGATGGCGTTCCTTCGACTTTGTTTGTACATGGCTCAGCGGTATGATGTTTTTCCCAAAGCAGGCCATGATGGATGTCACGAAGCCACAGTCCAGCTGCGTAAACCTCGTGTTGCGTCTCGTTATCCAGGCTTGGAAGATGCTTCGGATTTGCAAGTATTGCTCCGACCTCTTTTGCCAGACCTGTTACAGCCAGAATGCGGTTCAGATCGGGTTTTGTGAGATGTTGGCCGGAGTATACTCCCAGAGCGTGATACCAGAAGCCCAGGATGTCACTGTTCGAGAAGTGAAATGATGCTTTGAGCTGCAAATGCGCTTGTAGCTCGGAGCCCGCGCGAGTGAATGTAAGCTGGGACTGATCGTATGATCGGGGGAGCTCTTGTTGACACTCGAAGAAGAACCCACGAGGCGTGTACCAGAGCAACCGTTTACTTAGCAACCATTCTTGCAGGATCCAACCTCGACGAAACAGAATGCTTGATCGAACCTGATCCATGTATTCGTCGACGAGTGGTACGCGCCGCCTGTATGAATAGAAATTTCCAGCAATGGTATTCGTTTTGTCTCGATAAGGCAGGCGTACAAGCTTCGAAGACCATGGCAAGGAATCTTGCGTATAGGGTTGGAGAAGTCCACCGCTCATATCTTCTGCTGTCCCTGCAAGGGTGAAGACCGAGAACTGGTAGTACTGCGCCATTCTTGGAGCCTCACGTCGCCAGTCGACGAGGTCGTCCCCTTGTTGGATGATGCAAATCGAATCGATCCAGATGAATTTGATGCCCAGCTTCTCCGCAATGATGAAGGCGTCTCGGAAGAGTTGCGGCAGCTCTCCGAAGTCTTCACCAAGTAAACGACCCTCATAATTTGAAGTAGTCGTGATACATCTGCCAGTAAATTCATTCCAGCGGTGGGTAAGCGTAATGTATGTGCCGTGAAGTCCGTCTGTATGGCGGAGGTACAGTCGTTGCCGATCATTTTCTCGTATGATTTCGACCACTCTCGTAGGGAGTGGAGAATTGCAAGGGTCGATATGAATAGACCCGGACACTGTTTCGTTACATTTTGAATGGGAAGCACATGCTTGAAGCCAGCTTCGGGCGGTCTCATAATGTGAAGCTGAGGATGGATCACAGCCGATGTAGCGCCCGAGGACATCTCCGCTCAAAGCCGCCGGACTTCCTTGTAATGGGTTTATCAGCTCGGTATCCTCCAAACTTCCTGTAAGCAGCCAGGAGATGCCTACCAGGATCTGCGGCGATGCAGATCTCATGCTTTGACTGATTCCTCACGCCGCTGAAGCGGTCTCCTAGCTCGATGAGGAAGCGATTGGCCTGCAAGCCTGGCGATAGGGTAGCCAATGCGCCATCTTTATAACTTTCGGAGATTGTCATATGCACATACAGATCGGGGTTCAAGGCCGTTCTTCCCAAGCTGACATTGGTGTAGAAGTACTCGGGCTTCTCTACGTTCTTCACGGCATCCAACAACAACTCGCAAAACTGACAAGATTGATTTGCAGCTACTTCAACGTCTTTCAGGAGGTAACCTTTCCTCCTATTGGCGCTTCGCGCGAACGATTGAATGTCGAAGTTCTGGCACCGCGCACACAAAGAAACTTCAGCCTCAGCCTGGTTGCGGAAAGCGTCGATTGCCAGTGGTTGCGCATCATCATCGCTCCAGTCGTCTCGGTACCGCTCGATACCCGGATCGATTGTAGCTAGCGAAATCAAACTTGTGCTGCGATTTAGCATGACGATAGTGCATGTTGGAGATATACTCTCAGGGGCGAGTAAGGATTAATCGCGGGGCAAGAGGCAGTGCAAAGTGGCCAAGCTTACCCGGTCAACAGGAGAGGATGAGTAAGCACGCTAGAGGATGATCGAGCCACCGCCAGCAGGGAGGTTGGCCAACCCCGCAACGGCCACACGCTTGTTGAGGTATACTGGATTCGATGAGAGTGAAGGGGGGGGGGGAGATGGTCAATGGAAAATACTTGGCCACACGTGTCGGAGCTTAGGCCCTGGAGTACGTACACGAGTCACTGGTACCGTCTAGTATGAGGGGTAGACAAAAAGCCTCTGCCCCACCCCCTATCCCAGTGCAGGCACACACAGATGCCTCTCAATTCTAAAAGCAGGTAAAAACAAAAAATAAAAAGTCCCTAGCATCCAACAGTCAAAAAGCAATGAAATTTTTTTTTTTTTACCAGTTTTGCACCTTATATATATCAAGTAGAGAGGGTGCAAATATAATCAATATGATGTGTCACAGTAGTCTACCCTCCCAACACACACACTTCGCCCAACCTTGCCGCCCCCCCCCCTTAGAAACAGAACTCGGTGTAGTATGTATGTATGTGCCCTTGTTAAACTGGTTCAAGCTCAGTTGCGTGAGCTTGAAACCAGGGCAAAAAGGACCCCGACAATTCAAGTAACATGCACATGTACTTTGCACTTCCGACCAGTGCCGTGACAAATGGCGGACTATATATTACAAAGTGGTCCAACATTGTGCTTGCGCGCTCTGCTTTTTGGGGGGAGGAAAATTAATGTCAGGGGTTAACTAGGCCTAGTAGTCAGGAATCCAATCTGTGAAATAGAGCGAACTATAGTGTTGTCCTAAAGTTTAACCACAATTACAACTCCTTCACAGAACCCAAAAGAATAATAATTATGCGTACGAAAACTAGATAATTAAGGAGGAATTTAGGGTAGCTCCTGTTGTTGTTTCTTCCGACTCTTTTTCCGAGCTCCGACCCCCATTTCCGTTATCTGGTGAATGATATCCTTCCACGCCAAGCTCTCGACCCATGTTTCAATCTGCGTCGCGTGTTAGTACTTTAAAGGGGAAGGGAACAATTTCTTAAAGGTTTGCCACTGACATCATTGTACTTGAAAATAAGCCACCCAACCATAGTGAGGGTCAGGGAAGTTCCTCCAAAAAGAATATACCAACGCCAATCTGGGTAGTCCTTCAAAATATTCACGTTCATGCCAAATAGGCTCTGTGTTAAAATCGCTATATTAGCCTGCTGTAGCTGTAAAGCCTTGCTCTGAATTGTTGTGAGGCCTTACTGAAGCGAACATCGCAGGAAGGAAGATGAACTGAATATTTTAGCTTTTGGTCAAGTTTATAACAAAACTAAGTAAGATCTTACAGTAATCCAACTAAGGCGCTTCATGCTTGTTGACGTACTCGTCGATCTGCGAGCCTCATTGATAGAGACCAGGTTAAACTCCTGAATATCATTGGCCTTTGTGACATACTAGAGGAAGGCGATTGCGATACCATCTGAATGAGATCTTGCGACGTTCTATCCAGCTGTCCTATCTTCTCCGTAATCTCTCTCTCGAAATGGGAAGTTGTGCTAGCCAAATCCGGTTTAATCCTATATTCTTTGTAGGCCATGTATTTCGACTCAAATATTCTCGAAATTTCGGCATGGTCTCGTAAAAGCCGACGGAGTTCTGTCCACTTTTGTGCATCTTTGAGAAGAGATCTAATAAGAGTAGGACTCGTCCCGTTCTTCTCGAGTACGTACTCACGCTGGATCGGTAGTTAGTAGATATTAAAACAATATGTGAATGTGCTCACGGAGTAAGTTAGATGCTGGTCTGCGACATCGTGTAATGTGAGCCATTGCCGTTGTAAGTCAAGCATGAACTGGTTAAAAAAGTCCACGCCATTATCAGGCATCGAACCATCCGTTAACATGCTGAAGCAGTCTATCATTTTCCAAACTCGATCACCTTTCGAGTCATCCAGTGGCACAACAGTCCAGGATATTATTTTCCATTCCATTTTGCGCATCCCGAAAGGTTCTCCGCGATTCCCGACACTCCCGACGGGGAATGAAACTGCAACGGTAAATCTAAAGCCCTGGATATCAGCAATAGTTGGCTGAGCAACATCTTGAATGTCGCTAGAATCTCTCTTCATGAAATCCAAAGGGACACTCCATTGATTAAAAATCCGGCTTTGGCGAAAGACTTGCAACTGGCTTCTTTTGAAGAAGTCTGCCTTCTGATGCTTGTTCAAGGGGATCATCAGTTGCCCTTGCTCCCAGGCTGAGTTATTCGGTAACAGGCTTTTAATCATCAGTTATACTCCCCATTTAGGTAAGCACAGGACGTAACCCACAAGAGACGTTTTGCTAGGACCCGAGATATAAGTGTGTTCTCAATCAATTCATTTTGGAACCTATCTTCCGAAATTAACTCAACGGCCCTGCCTTCTTCTCTCTCGGTCAACATGACAATATCTAGTCTGGTTCCTTTATATACCGAACGCCATTGGTTCGCAGTTACAGGTCGCGTGCTTGCGGAATTTTTAAGCAACAGGTTGATGCATTTAGCTTTGCCGCACAAGACAGCCAGATATAATGGGCTCACACCATCAATATCCTCAGTGTCGACGTTTGATTTTGGAGCAATAAGCTCTTCCAAAATGTCCGTGCGATCGGACATAACTGCGGTATGCATTGGTGTACGATGCCAAAAGTCGACTGGATTGGTATTAGGCGCAGTTTCAAGGAGCAATTTGACCAAGGCTTTTTCGC
Source organism: Geoglossum cookeanum (assembly GCA_021527025.2). Lineage (NCBI taxonomy): Eukaryota > Fungi > Ascomycota > Geoglossomycetes > Geoglossales > Geoglossaceae > Geoglossum > Geoglossum cookeanum. The sequence goes on along the minus strand of JAJDFF020000360.1, from coordinate 6,941 downwards.
CTTCCTGGACCAGCGTGTGCAAGGTGACCCTGTCTCCAGCTTCGACCACCAATTTCGCCACGTCCAGATACCTCCCCTTGAGCGCTTCCCGCAGTGCTGTTGCTCCATCAGAGCCCTTCAAGTTAACATCAGATCCACTTTCGAGTAGTAATTGAACCACAGTTCTATGCCCGCTCTTGGCTGCATAGTGTAGGGCTGTCCACCCTCCTCTGGATTTCGTGCCAATATTAGCATCTTTCTTCAGTAGTAACATCGTCACTGGTTCGTTTCCTCTCTCGGCTGCCCAAGACAATGGTGTCCGACCTTGTCTATCCTCAAAGTTTGGGTTGACTTTGTCCGTCGCGAGTAGCAGCTCCACGACTGCCTTGCGCCCTCTCTCTGCCGCCCATGATAGTGGTGTTCGATTGTCATTGTCCATGGAGTCCGGGTCAACGTTGTTCGTATCAAGCAGTAGCTTCACCACCTCCTCATAGCCGCTCTCTGCTGCTCGCGATAGTGGTGTCCGATTGTCACTGTCCTTAAAATCCGGGTCGACCTCATCCTTCGCGAGCAGCAGCTTTATTACCGCTTCATGGCCCCCCTCCGCTGCCCACCAGAGTGGCGTCTGACCTTGTCCATCCTCAGAGTTTGGGTTGACTTTGTCCGTCGCGAGTAGCAGCTCCACGACTTCTTTGCGACCTCTCTCTGCCGCCCATGATAGTGGTGTTCGATTGTCATTGTCCATGGAGTCCGGGTCAACGTTGTTCGTAGCAAGCAGCAGCTTCACCACCGCCTCGTAGCCGCTCTCTGCTGCCCATGATAGCGGTGTCCGATTGTTTTCGCCCTTGGGGTCAGGGTCGATCTTGTCCATCGCGAGTAGGAGCTTCACTATCAACTCGTGCCCAATCCTTGCTGCCCACAATAATGGCATTCGACCATCTTTGGAATCGGGGTCGGCCTTCTCCATCGTAAGCAGCAGCTTCACCGCTGCCTCATGGCCCCCTTCTGTTGCATACGACAGCGGTGTCGTTGCGAGTAGTAGCTTCACCACCGCTTCGTGGCCTCCCTCCGCTGCCCACCACAGCGGTGTCCGACCTTGCCCATCCCTACAGTCTGGGCTGGCGCCGTCTTTCGCTAACAGTAGTCTCACCACGACCTCGTGGCCCCTCTCTGCGGCCCACGCCAGTGGAGTCCGACCGAGGCTGTCCTTGGAGTCCGGGTCGACGCCTTCCTTGTCGAACAGGAGCTTCACCACTGCCTCATGCCCCATCTCTGCGGCCAAAGACAGCGGCGTCCGACCGAGACTGTCCTTGGAGTCCGGGTTGACGCCCTCCTTGTCGAGTAGGAGCCCCACCACCGCCTCGTGCCCCTTCTCTGCGGCCAAAGACAGCGGCGTCCGACCGAGACTGTCCTTGGAGTCCGGGTTGATGCCCTCCTTGTCGAGCAGAAGCTTCACCACTGCCTCGTGCCCCTTCTCTGCGGCCAAAGACAGCGGCGCCCGACCGAGGCTGTCTTTGGAGTCCGGGTTGACGCCCCCCCTGTCGAGCAGGAGCTTCACCACTGCCTCATGCCCCTTCTCCGCGGTCAACGACAGCGGCGTCTGACCATAGTGGCCGTCTCTAGAGTCCGGGTCGGCGCCCTTCTCGAGCAGCATCTCAACCACAGCCTCATGCCCGTTCCCTCCCGCAAACTGCAGCGGCGTCCGTCCATAGCCGTCCTTGGAGTCCGGGCCGGCGCCACTGTGGAGCAATATCTCGACCACCGCCCCGTGTCCGTTCGCTGCTGCCCACGATAGCGGCGTCCGTCCGTTGCTAGATTGTGAGTCCGGGTTGACGATCGCTTTGCTAAGCAGTAGTTTTACCATCGCCCCGCACCCCCTTTCTGCTGCCCACGACAGCGGCGTCCGTCCGTAGGCATCCTTAACCTCTGGATCATGCCCATTACCAAGTAGGACTGGAATCACTTCCACTAGTCCGAAGTATGCTGCGAGGTGCACTCCCGTCATCTGCTGTGGCACTCTTTGACTGTAACCAGAGTCATTTATGTGCCGTTTTGAAGCCATTAGTGCCTGGTTGGAAGCGGAGAGTTTGGCCTTGCTCTCGAGGAAACTGAGAACAAGTTGTATCTCCAATGAAGCTGCGCGGGCGTGGTGCCCCCAATTTCGCGCTGCATAGTCATAAAGAACATTAGACCGTAGCCGCGCCTCAAACTCCTCGTCTGTTGGACAGAAACCAGTTTCAAAGGCATCGAAGGATAGATATGTAATGCTAATCCTTGCGATGTCAGCCTGGGCATTAGGAAACCAAGAAGTCCATGTACGCTCAAAGTATTCCTGAGTCGAGTAGTGAATAAAGCGGATAATGTCGCTCTCTTCAGAAACAGTAACCAGGCCAGCACACACAGATACCATATCTTCGATTTCCGGAAGATTTTCACTATCAAGTTCAGATGCACCAACCCCAATGGCAAGAGCGTGTTGAAGTTCTAAAGTGGTTATAGGTCTCATGGCGCAAGTGATCCATGAGAGAACCTGCTTAGCAAGCTCTCGAGAGCTTGCAATCTGACCTCCAATTCTCTCCATGGCTTGCTCATATGCAGAATCCAGTGCTTCCGCCTTGTCACCACCCAATAACATAGGTCCATCCCGGAAACTCCTCAACGCCATTCTGATGGCCTTCGGCGATCTCATTCCGATTAGTGAATCCAGATGGAGTCGTGCGAGCAGAAACCTGGCCAATTGTCAACTCGCATAATAGATTCTGAAGGTTCCAGAGTGCCACATACATTCCATCGGCAGCTTGTGCAATTTCAGTCACAATTTCCTCTTGCAGACCAACATTGCGCGAGACAAATGATGGCAACTGTGACATATTGTCTCTTATATATTCTCGAACATCCGCTTTGATAGCACGGATCTCTAACGACACGCTCCCTTCAAACTCCTTAGTGATGTCCGGGACGAACCTTGAAGTTGCAAAGACGTTCGCTCCGCATTCGACCTGGAGGTTGAAAATTTCTGACAGGAATCTCAATCGGCAACCGTCAAATACTTGGCATTCATCAAGCGCGTCGACGATAATAAAGACTCTTGAATACATGGCGGCCACGGATTGGAGAGCTCTGGAGATTTCATCAAATAATGGCCGCGTCCGTTTCTTTTTATGATGGTTATAGAGAACTCTTACACTGTCCGGCAGGGAAGACCGTGCCTGGCTTAGCTGCTTTAGCAGGCTTGCAAGTAAGTCTTCAGCCTTCTGTTCCGCCTGCCGTTGGAAGTTACAGTAGAGATATGCAAATCCAGTGTTTGGGTTGTTCTGAGGCCGTGTAATAAGGTAGTCGACGACAATAGATGTGAGGATAGTCTTTCCCGCTCCGGGGATGCCGGGACAGAACAACGTTTGCTTGCTGGTCTCAAGCCACATCTGGAATGCATCCGAGTCTAGGAGCCATTGCCCTGTTCCCTCCTTTCGCCTCATGATATAGTCACTTTGCTGAGGGCCGTAGTCGATTGGCGTAAGCCAGTTGAGGATCTCTAGGTCTTCATTTCTATCCAATCCCGACCTTATCGTTTCAGCATTTAGTTTAGTTCTGGATATAGTGCCAAGAACTTCACTTATTGTTAGAAGCTCGCTATTACCTCAACACAGAGGCTTGAGAATGACTAACCATCAGAAGGAACATAGCTGATCCTATTCTCAGCCTCAACCCTGTGTGGAAGAATTCGACGGAGAAGGTCTTTCGTATACGCAGCCGCCGCCATTGCTGCATACCCTTGCCACTCCTTGTTCTTATGGGAGTCCGAGTAGTCGCACACGCCGCGAATAACCAGACAGGGAAAGTTTATCAACCCTGCCACTCCCATGTCAAAACAGAGCACGTCCATTTCCGCTGCAAGCGTATCCCGAACCAAAGCATTCTCCATTAACTTGTTCGCTGAAGCAATCAGGCCATAGTGAATTGTTGGATCATCCTCATCTTCGAGTCGCCGAGGTCGCAATATCAAACTTGACGGATGACCACTGCAGACTTCCACACAGCTTGCTTCACCGCTTGGGGGATGCGTGACTCCAGTTCGATATAGCCTATCGCTACCCGGGTCCGGTCGCTTGTACTTCTTCTGCAGTCTTGGTTTTTTTTCTAGGATACTGTTAATGACCTCTTCAAGCTGATGCCCTTCCTCCTCATACCGGGCCTTGAGCCCATTCACCGCCGCCCGCAGGAAAATTGGTGGCTGGTTCGAGAACCCTGTTATTCGGAAGCTTTGATCTTGTATCGTTTTGCCAAAGTCGTACTGGAGCACACCAACCTTCCCGTCGCGAGGAGTGCTGACCACAATGTCGCCCAGACGAATATCATGCTTTGGACTTGGCGCGCCGCCGCCGATGCCAACTATGAGACCGAATCTGACGCTAGGAAAACTATGCAGCATGTCTCTTGCGATGCTTGTTGTAGAGGGTATGCCATACTCTCCATCGGGCAAGACGGCGATGACGACATTAAGTTTCCCAACTCTGCCCAGTGTGTAATCGTTGTTGTCATTGAAGGACACATATTCCGGGCCTTCGTGCCTTTCGTCGAGAAAAGCTTGCGCGGCAACGTACTCCGTAGCTGTGGCGCTGATCCAGCCGACGGTATAGTCCCTAGGATCAGACATACTCACTGGTGGAGTACCACGGAGGCAGGTCGAGAGATGGGGTCTTCAAAGGGACGAATCCGGATTCGGGTGTTCTGGTTTTTGTTCGGTCGCAGGTGTTTAGTGGGGTTCGGAAGCCTCAACATGCTCAACATGCTCAAAAACGAAATCAAGCGCTCAGCATCCCAGAAGGAGCAAGATATTTAGATCCCTTTGAAACAAGACGAAATGCGAGAGCTTATGAGGAGAAGGCAAAGAGAAATAGAAGATGAGATGGGAATATCGCGAATGATTGAGCCTCGCGGGCTGAGACCTGGCGGGGGTGTCGGGCACCGCGCCAAGTTGCATTTGCGGCTCTGGTCGGACCTCTCTTGGCCGTAAGTATAAGTGCTGTAATGTAGCACAAAGAATACAAGCTCAATGTCAAAAGTAGGTGGTTCTGTGTGAAGCGTGTATTGTGGCTAGTGGCGAGAAAAGGGCGGGGCGGGCCGACCCACCAACCAGCCAAGGGGTACTGTGGAGGCAGAATCTGAGCCCGGGCGACTAGCTAGAATTCTTGGCGCGAGTAGCTTACCTACCTCGCTTGCCGCTCGCTTTTCCATAGAATAGAGAGGCACACGAAGCAGAGCATTGAGCACCCTACCCACCGGCCCCGATACTCTCCACAGTACTTAGTACAGGCATGCATGAATCGGGGGATCCTTGCCTATCTATATGCGATGTAATTGTTTTTCAACAGAATAAACCAAAAAAAAAAAAAAAAACTAAATACAAGACCCCTAATACTTTGTATGTGTGTTCCCACACTATGTGCGCCTAACAACGGGGGCTGCTACTACACACCACACTCAGCTCAGGCATTTACTTATCAACAAAAAAACTTTTGAAAAATTCAAAACTAAAAATTTAATTCCGCTCTTTCTTAAAACAGCAATATTCAATTTTCATCCTTTTTTTGCCTATATATATATATGCGATATAAAAAGTTTTATATATATAAAAAAAAAAAACCTTCAAAAGAGGTTATTTTTTTTTTTTTTTTTTTTTTTTTTTTGAAAGCATCAAAAGATAAATTGATAATAATAATAATAATAAGATATAATATTGGAACTAGTATTTGGGGAAGGGGGGGGAGGGGGGGAGGGGGGGAGAGAAAAGAATACAAAGTATTTAAAATAAATAAAAAAAACCCCTCCCACCCAAACCCTTGTTCCTTGGCACACACTTTAAAAACCCCCTAAGTAGATACTTCGCTTAGGCACCACCACTATAATTCCTTTTTTTCTTTTTTTTTTTTTCTTTTTCTTTCGTTTATTCCTTTTTAGTTTGTGGCGCGGTAGGCAGGGGGGGGAAAGGTAAGGTAAGTTTAGGTTGTCGCTTAGCCATTTTCCAAGGGGTAAGTCTCTGCCCAAACCTCCCCATACTGTGGAGAGTATTCGAGGCCGGTGGGTAGTAGGGTGCTCAATGCTCTGCTCTCGTGTGCCTCTATGCTACGGAAAAACGAGGTAAGCTACCCGCGCCAAGAATTCTAGCTAGTCGCCCGGGGCTCAAATTCTGCCTCTATAGTATGGGAGGTGGGCAGAGACTTACCCCCCTACACCCCAAGTACGCACATTAACTCTCTCTCTCTCTCTCTCTCTCTGTTACTTAGGGGGGGTTAAATCTCCGCTCCCCCAACCAAAAAAAACCTCCCTGCAAAAATCCCGGCCACAACCTTCCTATAGACCCCCCCGACCCAAAAAAAAATAAAAAAAAAATAATAATTTATGCAATTAATAATAATAACATATGCTATGAATGTGTGTGTGGTGGACTCGGAAAGTGCGTTTGATGTGTGCTGTGCTGTGCTGTTGCTGTTGCTGTTGCTGTTGCTGTTGCTGTTGCTGTTGCTGTTGCTGTTGCTGTTGCTGTTGCTGTAGCTGTAGCAGCTACGGGTGGGCGGAGACTTTTGTTTTTTCGCCTAGTTGTTGCCGCCTGTAAAAACCGCTCCTCGACAAACCCACGGGGCGGCGAGGTTGTCAAGTCGTCGCCCCTTTTTTCTAGTGGCGGCGGGAGATATGACAAGCCCGGGGGGGGGGGGGATATATCTGGAGGATACTAGAAGCACGCTCTCTTTCTCTCTCTCTCTCTCTCTCTCTCTCTTGCTAGATAAATAAATAAATATAAATATTTCCGGGTCCCTTCTCCACAAACAAAACCCTCCTTTCTGCGGGGGGGGGGGGGGGGGGGGGGGGGAAAAATATGTTGTGGTTTTTTTTTTTTTTTTTTTTTTTTTTTTTTTGGGGGTTTGGGGGGTTTGGTTGGGGGGGGGAAATGGTTTAATTGTTTG
>JAJDFF020000359.1:0-33951 GCA_021527025.2 Geoglossum cookeanum | reverse complement strand
GCAGGAAGCCGCCACCCCCCCGTCCTCACCATGCGCCGCCTCTTTCGTGGTCGGTGTGAGGGGGGCGTCGTTGGGGGGGGGGGGGGGGGGGGGGGGGGGTGAGGGATTTTGGGGTATCTTCACAGTGATGTTTACTTATTTAAGAACCTTCCCTTTCTCCGGCATAGAAAACTTATCATAGAAACCTGGAGGCGCTGGGGAGTTCCGTTCCGAATATATTGATCCTTTTTTTTCCTTTTTTTTTTTGGTGGTATCTCTCTACTTTGGACATTGTAAAAATGGAATGGGATAGGCAAAAATTAGGGATGAATATAATTTATATTATTTAGGCAGATCAATAGACTATTGAGACAATGAACTTTGTATTCGTGGGAACTGGACAAGGGAGGAGGGAAATGAGGGTGAAGAAGAGGTTTTGTGTATTCTTTAACGTATACACCACATCATTTCGTTTTTTTACTCTTTCCCTCTTCGCCCTCGCCTTCCCAACTAGCTGGGTAGGCATTGGGGAGAATGCAAATCTAGTAATTTCTAATTTCTACATGGTTATGGCATATAGTACACAACCCCTCCCCCCTCCCCCCCCAACACACACACACACACACACACACACACACACACACACACACTTCGCATAACAGGGTCACCTGCTCACCAAGTCAGACGGGGAGGAGGAGGGATCTCCAAGAAGAAAAAAGGTAGGAAATCACCAGGAGTAATATTGTCTCTGCGCCGTGATGGGTCGGTTGGGTAGCGGGACCCAGAAGGGCTTTCTCCTTCTCTTTTCTTCCCGTTCTGCTGCTTGGCGAATGCGGGTTTTTTCTTCTTTGAGGAGGAGTGACAGACCTGTTATGGGGTGTTGGTTAGAAAATAAATGATATATGTATGTATGATCGGCGGGGTTGGGATGTTGAGGAAAGAGGTCATACTCGTTTTTGGCGGTCTTAGCATGTTAACTACTCCCCTGGCTCGGTATTCGGGTTCCTTCCCATACGGTCCTCTCCCCACCCACGCCTGGTCAACATATATCTGGGTGCTATCTGTAATTTTTTTCTTCTTGCCGTCTTTAAGGCGTATTTGGACTGGCTCGCCTTTTGTGCTGTTTACGCTCCCAAGACCCATACCGCGTTTAACGATCGCCTGGTCACGCGCGTACTTGAGGTGCTCTAAGACTTCTTTCGCGGCTTTCTTCTTCGAGAAGCGCATCTGAACGATGGCATCATCGATAGTCTTCCCAGAGATCTGGCGGGCAAGAGGACCGAGTTTCTTGACGGATGTTTTGAAGAAGTGACTCTTGGCTAGGATTTGTCGTTCAGTGCGTTTGAGGACTGCGGTTTTGTTCAGGCGCCAGCGGCCGCGGATAGAGCGGATAACCATCTTTCGTTGCCATCGGCGCCGTTGTGAGGGTTGAGGGTCTAGGACTGCATCTGCGTGTGGGAGGAGGGATGGAATGGCGGTGCCGACGGGTATTTCGGGCTGTGGACCGGCGTCCGGGGTGTCGAAGATGGAGGATTCGGCCAGGCCACCACGTTGGAGGACGAACTTTGGGTTATGGGTAGGGTTGTTAACAGAGGGGGATTGCTTGAGGAGGTCATTATAGAGAGGGTTTTGCTCCGCCTCTGAGGACCTTTTTCTGGCAAATGGGTTGAAGATGGTGCGGACGGAGGTTAGTGGAAGGAAGGGCGTAGACGTCGACCGCGACGGCCGTGTCTGCGGCGATATATGTCCTGGTGAGGACATCTTGATAGCGGTGGCTGGAGCGTTGAATTAGCAATTCAGCGTTGTTCACACCCCATAGCGCTACGGGGATAGGGGCGCTGCATCCGACGGTATTACCTACCTGAGCTAGTCAGCCGCCGGGACGAGGTGCGGAGACTCATGATGGCGCAGGCGACACGATGATTTCCACAAGATCTTGAGAGAGTTGTCGATGCTGGGGACGCCGCTTAGGCAAGATGACTCAGCGATTCTTGGAGCGGCATGCAGAATCAGATCCAGAAAAAAAATATTCGCACGGCGATCGACGAGCACCATTTCCGACCGGGCTGCCATCCGGAGGGCTTCCCACGTCCTGCCATCATCCACCATTCTGGATGATAAAAGCCGCACGCACTAGATGGGAATATATATATGGCAAAAAAAATAAAAATAAAAATAAAAATAAAAATAAAATTAGGGAGGGGCTGGGACGGGGCGGCGGTGAATGTGATCAAGTGCTCCAGCCGATGCTCCAGCCGATGCTCCACCGGGGTTGACGGCGGTCGACGGCGGCAAGTCTTGTAGACCTACAATGGCTGCCCACGTGACCGCCGCCAACCCGGCGATGATGATGAAAATTTCTAATAGCTTTTTTTTTTTTTTTTTTTTTTTTTTTGATGGTTGAAAAAAGCGTTCCCATCGAGCCCGGTTATATAAAGTCGTGCTCCTCCTCCTCCTCCTCCTCCTCCTCCTCTCCATTGCTTCTTCCCAAAAAAAAAAAACCACCTTCCCAAATCATTTATTTATTTATTTATTTATTTATTTATTTATTTTACACCTGCAAATTTTTTTTTTAAAATTCTTAAATTTCTTAAATTTTTAAATTCTTAAATTTTAAAGTTTTATTTAATTTTTTTTTGAAATTTTTTTTTACACTTTTTTCCAAAATTCTAATTTCTTGTGAACTCGCCCCCTCCCCCCCCGCCCCGCATACAGAAAGAGCCCCGGGGTTTCTAGGCATGCTTCCCCCCCACCACCTCTGAGGTTTCCTGCTCGCTCATGGCCCGGCATAGAGAGAGTTTGGAGCGCCCTGGGGCTTGCTATATGACCGCCGGATTGGGGAGCAACCCGCAACCTCCAGGCACAAAAATGGAGGAGGGTCCGGTGTTGTTGCTCCCGACCAAAGAGGTGGTTGCGGGGAGTTTTCCTTTCCTTTTGGTTTTTCCACTTTTTGGTAGTTGCTGCTGTTTGCCCTTTGCCCTTTTCCGGTTTCCCCAGGCTGGGTAGTCGTTGCTGCTGGTTTTTCTTTTTAGAAATGGAAGCAATGACCGGTTGATTTTTTTTTTTTTTTTTTGAGGAGAGCCGTAAGAACGGGGTGATGGGTTAGGGGGTTCTTCAGTGTTTTGCTCTTTTTTTTTTTTAATTTGTTTTTATATTTGGTTTCTAATTATATCTAATAGAGATTAGCTGAAATATCTATTAATGAGTGAGTTATTTCAAGATTTCTTATTACAACTTCAAATCTATTCAATCTTTTAAAAAGGGTTTTTGCTTAAAGTAATTTACAACCTTTTGATATCCCTACCACGACAAATGACCTGGTCTGGTGACCAGAGTGGTAACGTGACTGACCAATGCCCATTGCCTGTGAGAGCGTTACATTGGACCAACTGGACGGCAGCGCAGTGCAGCGTAGCGGGAATGAATGGCAGAAAGGGACGGGAGGCGGAGAACAGCTTCGGGGGCGGGAATGGGAGCAGATGCAGCAGTCAAGTAGGCAGGCAGGCGAGGAGGAGGCAGTAGGGTTAGAGGCAGAGGCACTAGACAGGCGCGAAGTAGGAGGCAAGCAGGCAAGCAGGCAAGCAGGCAAATAGGCCCGAGATGCTTCCGATGCCTGTCAACAGTCCATGTCAATACGTCAACCAAACAAACACCTCTCTCTGCTCTGCCCGTACGACTGGGAGATCAATCAGCGAGCTATCAACGCACTATCGACGAGCTATCTGCAACCGAAGGCCCGTTATCGTATCATACCACCATATCATGCATCGGACATCAATCTCGTTGATCATCTGCCCATCTGCGGAGCTGTGTAGTTCAGGATAAATCATGTAGACTTACAGTGTAGCAGGACCGGAGGTGCCGCCTGCAACAAAGCGACTGGACGGAGGGAAAGCGAGAGAGGGCCCTGCCGAGCGATTTTGCCTCACTTTGCGGGAAAGGGTTGAAAGAAGAAGCGATCATCGCCGCCTGGTCCAGCCCACTCCAGCGGTTTCTGTCCATCAACATCTAACCCCGTCGTCCTCCTTGCAGATCAGCCAAACCTGTCTCTGAGGCTGGAGAGGGACAAAGAAGAGCGAAAGAGGGCAGCGGGAACAACCAGAGAGGGACGGCGAAAGAGCCAGAGAGACAGAGTGGCCCGTGGTTTGCTTTGTGACTAACGTATTTTCGTGCTCGCGCCTTGGAACGGTCTTGAACGTGCCTCTGGCCCATCAGGACCGCACGCTGAGAGACCCCATAGCCCCTCGTGTTACTAGCTGTGGCGGCCACCGTGCGTGTCGAGCCCTCCGAGCGGCCTTCCTCTGCCTCCACTTCTAAAATCGCACGTTTGAACCAAGCTTCCAAGCTTCCCCGCGTGAGCCGGAATTTCTCTTTGCGGCCACCGGGACCGTCACGAAAGAAAGAGCACCCATCACCCGCGACTCCACAGATATCCTGCCACGGTAGCTGTTCGTCTTGCCTATTGCCACAAAGCTGGATGCCGCGTAGGGATCGGGGGTACTTTCGGCAACCGTGGTGGAATAGCTTCCAGGCGGCTCAGGCGGCATATCTGCGTCTTTGAGGGGACATCATCTGAAGAGATAGCCCGGAAGATGGATATTAGCTCTCTCCTCGCCCCCCAGGACCCCACTGTCGCCGATGGGGCGCCGCCGTCAAGAGGGGGAGCCGGAGGTTCTGGCAGTGGGCACAAGACGCATTCGTCGTCGCACACGCCAACATCAGCGCCGACGCCCTCTATCGCCACTGCTGAGCTTGCACCTCAAGTAAACGGCACGGCTACAACACGGCAGAATTCAATTACAACTGTGGGGATGGACACTTTGGCGGAGCTCGCTTCCATGCAGCATCACCAACAGGCGGCCAGAGCGAGTGCTACGAGTCTACGGAGTGCAGAGCTCATCGATCCACGCCAACTTCCTACGATGGGCTTCCAGTCCATGCAAGCCTGTCCCCATAACTCTAAGCGCAAATGCACACCTTGCGGCTCGCTGGACATAACCATGGCAGACATGCCTCCCGAACGAGCTCATCCTCGCGCCTTTGCTGCAGTCTGCGTTTCCGAGGAAGGTCAGCAAACGATCACCGAGCTAATCACCTACCTTAAATCTAATCCATATGCGTACGAATCCTACGTCCAGTTGATCAACCTGTTGCATCAAGGCTTAATCTCCCATGTCCGCCAGCCGGCATCCACAACACATGATAGCGCTCCATCGTCCTTTGAGCTCCTCGTAGAGCTTCGACAGACAAGAGACCTTATGACTGATCGGTTTGCCGCCGGCGAAGAGATATGGATCAACTGGATTGGCGATGAGGGTATGCTAGCATCTACATTGGAGGAAAATATCGATGTGATAGAGCTATGCAAAAGGGCCGTCGAGGACGAGGCTGGCAGCACGAAGCTCTGGCTTCTGTATGGAAAATGGATGCGCATTCTCTATAACGCAGCGCACTTTGGCAGCCAGGGATCTCTAAACGGATTCCAAGTTAACGGGGCAATCACTTGGGCGGAGGAGGAGCGCGAGATGGGGAAGGAGCTTTTCTCATGGGAGAACATGATAGATGTCTGGAGACAGGGAGTGCGAGCTACAAGGTGGAAGATAAACGACAGTCATCTGGTGTGGAATGAATATGCTGCATTATTGATGGAGGATCTTAAGATGGCACCATCAACACAGAAGATCGATGTTCTTCGGGCCGCGTTTACAGACAGACTTCAAGTCCCACACGCCACATGGGACCAGACCTTCCAGGAATTCTCTATATTCACTACTACATATGACAACGCTTCATACGAGGAAATCATGGTGAAAACAAACTCGCTTGCGAAAAATGCCAAAGAAAAGTACGCCATACGCGAGATGTACGAACTGGAAGTCAAAAAAGCTCTCGAGTCCTCCGATAGGGATGCCGAGTGGGTTGCCTTTGCTCGGTACATAGAGTGGGAGACCGGGCAGAGTCGGAAGAAAACTGACCTCTCACTCTGCTGCGCCTTGTACGAGCGCTTCCTATCAAGATTTGGGGTTGAGGCGACGCTTTGGGAAGAGTACGTTTACTTCATACTCGAGAAAAGGGTGGATATTGGTCCGAACTCTGTATCACCACTAGAGATTCTGAAACGGGCAACGAGGCATTGCCCTTGGTCGGGGGGTTTGTGGTCTCAGTTCTTGCTCAGTCTAGAACGGACCGGTAAGCCATTCCAAGAGGTTGAGGCGATAAAGCATAAGGCCACCCAAACAGGGCTCTTTGACATTGGCGGCTGGGAGGAGGTCATGAAAGTCTACATCGCATGGTGTGGCTTCTTAAAAAGACGAGCTTTTCTAGAGAAGGCAACAGATGAGGACCTAGACGTCGCCGAGGTCGGCATCCGTTCGGCTTTGGAGGGAGTCGCAGAGCTAGACAAGAAGAACCAGGGCAAGGATTATCGGGGTGATCCAAGGTTCAGGCTTGAATCAATTTATATTCAATACCTCAGCGAGAAAGGGTCGTGGGATGAAGCGCGAGAAGTATGGAAGGAACTGGTGAAGGACAGGGGAAGTAGCCACACCTTTTGGTTAAGTTACTACACCTGGGAAGTTCTTTGTTGGGGGAGGGTCTCGGGAGCACAGAGCGCCGTGCCGGCGAACACCGGGAGGTTGCTACCCCCGCCATCGTATGCCACGGGGGTCTTACAACAAGCTGTGAAGAGGCCTGACGTCGATTGGCCGGAGAAAGTCCAGGAGGCACTCCTTGATCATGTCCAGATCCACGATGACGCGAAGGAGCTGCAGGAAGCCGTTCTTTTGGTGAGAAGAATGAGCAAAGTGGTGAAGAAGAGACGTGAGCAACAAGCCTTAGAAGCTGCAGCACAGGACCAAAACCTCAATGTTGCCGCCGCATCGACACCAGCTACAGCAAACGTAGAAGCGATATCAAGCGCTAAGAGAAAGCGAGGTCTAGAAACCGATACCGGCGACGCCAGTACGGTGAAGAAGAGTCGTCAGGATACTCCAGTCAAAGTAGAGCCACCCACAACATCGCTCATGAAGAGAGACCGAGAGAATACAACTGTAATCGTCAAGAACCTTCCTGCGAGTGTTACGGACTCAAGGGTACGCCAGTACTTCCGGGATGTAAGTGCCCCTCTTCTACCATTCGTTATGCAAAATACAACATAGCTATAAACAATATCGTCACCACCTAACAACCCCCCCCCTCATTTTGCAGTGCGGCACCATCCACAGCATCAAAGTGGTCCCAGATAATGTTGGGGATTCTGCGACAGCAACGATCGAGTTTGATTCAAAGGAGGATGTCTTGACAGCTCAGACAAGAGACATGAAGCGGTTTGATGGCAACGAAATTGAAGTTCACGTTGGGACCGGATCGACACTCTACGTTACGAACTACCCACCTACTGCAGACGAGACGTACATTCGGAATCTGTTCAAAGGGGTAAGTATTTGTTAGCTATACCCCCCCGAACGTTTATGATCCAGCTAACCCCCTCTCAAGTGTGGAGAGATTGTAGATGTTCGCTTCCCCAGTCTCAAATTCAATACACACCGTCGCTTTTGTTATGTCCAGTTCGAATCTTCCAGCCAAGCCAGAGAAGCTACGAAACTTAACGGGCAATCACTTGGGGAGAAGGAGACGTTGGTGGCAAGGATATCAGATCCTATTCACAAGCAAGAACGCAAGGGCCCTGTACACGAGGGCCGAGAGATATTCGTCGCTAATTTAGACTGGAGTGCGACTGAGGACGAGTTGTCCCAAATCTTCTCGAAATACGGAACGGTAGAGAGAGCCAGGATCCCAAGGAAGGTCAATGGTGCATCGAAAGGAATCGGATATGTGGTATTTTCGTCGAAGGTACGTATCGAATGCTCTTCGTTTTCCCGTTTTGAAACCGTTTCCTTTTTCTCCACGCCAACAATCCGGAATAGGAAGAGGCAAACGCTGCTCTCGATCTACACCTGACAAAATTCAAATCCCGCGTTCTCAACGTCGCCTTGTCAGAGCCTAATCCCGCCAAACGACAAGCCACCACAATTGTTACCCCCAGCGGACTCTCTCCGGACCAAATAAATGGCAAGCACTCCCCACCACCACCCCGCCAGGAGTCATCAACAGCAGACATTTCAATACCGCCACTCAAGCCTTCCAACCCCACAACCTCATCCATCAAAGAGAAAACCCTCGGCGTCATGAATGTTCCAGACACGGTCAACGATGCACGCATTACACAATTGTTTAGCACCTACGGGCAGTTGAAGAAAGTCATTCTTCGGCCTGATCACAAAGGCGCGATTGTTGAATTTGAAAACGTTGCCGATGCGGGGAAAGCGGCTCTGGCTCTTGAAGGGATGGAGGTTACTCCAGGGCGCAAGTTGGAGATTGGAAGTGTTCAGGATTTGATGAGGGAAAAGGCAGAGCACAAAGATGGAAAAACGATGGTGTCATCGAGATTGCAGAAGTCGACACAGGTGAAGAGGCCAGTACAGCAGAGTGGTCTGGGAAGAGGTGGTGCAGGCGGGAAGAGAAGGGGGGGACTAGGGTTCAAGGGTGGAGCAAGGGTGGTGGGTGGTACTAGCTCTATGGGGACAGATAAGGACGAGGGATCAAGCTGGAAAAACGAGAGTGATAGCATTAAGGCAGATGCAGGAAAACCTAAGAGCAATGCGGACTTTAAGGCCATGTTTTTAAAGCAGACAGGAGGAGTGGCCCGATAGATGGCGGGCAGCGGGTAGATGGTAGACACAGTACACAGACAGACAGGAGCCAGATTACTTCTTTCCCATTGTCTGGTTTGGCCAGTCCCCCCCCCCCTGGGCGTTTTGATATGTTTTTTTACTCATCTTACCCACCCCACCCACCCATCCACCCACACTCCCCTCAGCGGGTTATTATCATCTACGCTTCCACTCATATCTACTTTTCTTTTCCCAATCGAAACAAACCGAAATATAAAACAAATTAAAAAAAAAAATTAAAAAAAAAAAAAAAAAAAAGAGCAAAAAAAACACTGAAGAACCCCCCTAACCCATCACCCGCCCGTCCCGGGCACCCCTTTAGTATAAAGTAAAAAAAAAAAAACAATAACAAAAACAACAACAACAACTTAAAGATTTGGATTTTTTCTTTCAAAAAAAGTCTATATATATATATATATATATATATGCTTACTAGAGCTCGTAACTTTATTTACTGTTTTTTTGTTTTTTTTTTTTTTTTTATTAATTATTAATTATAAAAGGAAATTAATAGCTGTATTTATTTTTTTTATTTTTTAATTTTTTTATCGAATGCACTTCTTTTTTTTTTTAATTCTTTTTTTGTATTTTTTTTTGATCGAATGCACTCTTCTTTTTTTTTTGTATTTTTTTTATCGAATGCACTTTTTTTTTTTTTATTCTTTTTTTTTTGTATTTTTTTTATCGAATGCACTTCTTTTTTTTTTATTCTTTTTTTGTATTTTTTTTTATCGAATGCACTCTTCTTTTTTTTTTTTAATTCTTTTTTTGTATTTTTTTTAATCGAATGCACTTCTTTTTTTTTTAATTCTTTTCCTGTATTTTTTTTTATCGAATGCACTTCTTTTTTTTTTAATTCTTTTTTTGTATTTTTTTTAATCGAATGCACTTCTTTTTTTTTAATTCTTTTTTTGTATTTTTTTTTTATCGAATGCACTTCTTTTTTTTTTATTATTTTTTTGTATTTTTTTTTATCGAATGCACTCTTCTTTTTTTTTTTTATTCTTTTTTTTGATATTATTGAGAAATAAGTAAGTTTTAATAATAGTAGTAATTAATATTCTCAACTATAACAAAAAAAAAAAAAAAAAAAATAGTAAATATAAAATAAAAATTAATTTTTTTCCAAATACAATACAAAGTCGTAAGTCGCATTACAAAGAATCTCGCGTTATATATAAGAATATGAATACGGCGGGCTCCACCCCCCCCGATTGATCCTGCGCTCCTGTACTCCTGCTATAAGAATGGAGTCCATTGCCGCCTCCCCCGACCGACCATAATATATTATTCTTGTAACGCGAACTCGACTCGACTCGACTGTAGTAGTAGTATGGGGTTGGAAAGAGAATCTTGTTTTTTGTTGCTGCTGCTGGATACGGGTACTTTGGATATATATATATATATATACTCTCTCTGCATGCATGTATTATATGTGCATATGTATTGTATGAACTATGAACGTGTTGTGTATGCATATGTATTGTATAAACTATGAACGTATTGTATATGTTATGCACGTATTATATACGTTATGTACGTGTTGTATATGTTATGTACATGTTGTATACATTATGTACGTGTTGTATACGTTATGTACGTGTTGTATACGTTATGTACGTATTGTATACATTATGCACGTATTGTATATGCTATGCATGTTATGGTATGTACTCGGGGGCAGGGGTAAGTATTTGGCCCTGGATGCCACCAATTTCCCTTACCGATCCTAAGAGAAAATTTTTTCTTCACTCTTTCTTGTACCTATTCTCAACAATGAAACCAAAAGGACGGCGAGAAGATCACTTCACAGTAGTAAAAAATCATGAAACTACTCGTGATGAATGTCTTCAAGTGATAACCCTTCGCAAATATACTTGTATGTCTTGGAAAGAAATTATTTCTATTACTGGAATCAAAAAATCTACTTGTCAACAGATCTATGCACGATACTGTCACGAACGTAGATTCCAGGTGCTTGGAAAGCAATGTAGGACTACTTCTATTCGACGATTCAAAGCTAAAGAAGAGAGAAGGTATGAAAGGAGGCCTCGCGTTTATATACATAAGAATAGAAAGCTCTCGAACCCTCCACGAACTGTCACGAGCCATGCCAGCCGTGGTTGGGCCTGCTGGCTATACTACGAGCAGTAGTGGCTGGCGGTTGGTCTGTCCGTAGGTTCGTTGGGTCTGTAGGTTCGTTGAGCAATGCGGTTGAGGTCTGCGTAGAGGCTTGCATCATGGTTAAGGCCCATGTAGGGGTTCGAGGGCTTTGTGCGAGGTTTGTGGGTCTGGCGATGAGCTCATGCGGCTCGATGCGGCTCGTGGAGGCTAGGTCGGAGGCAATCGGGGGGCTCGGATCAGAGGTTCGTAATAGATACCTTCTTACTGTCACGAACGTAGATTCCGGGCGCTTGGAAAGCAAGGTAGGACTACTTCTATTCAACGATTCAAAGCTAAAGAAGAGAGGAGGTATAGAAGGAGGGCTCGCGTTTATATACATAAGAAGAGGAAGCTCCTGAACCCGCCACGAATTGTCACGAGCCATGCCAGCTGTGGTTGGGCCTG
The DNA here is from genome assembly GCA_021527025.2 of Geoglossum cookeanum. NCBI lineage: Eukaryota > Fungi > Ascomycota > Geoglossomycetes > Geoglossales > Geoglossaceae > Geoglossum > Geoglossum cookeanum. The sequence continues at coordinate 22,672 of JAJDFF020000359.1, read as the reverse complement.
CTGGCTATACTACGAGCGGTGGTGGTTTGCGGTTGGTCTGTCCGTAGGTTCGTTGGGTCCGTAGGTTCGTTGGGCGGCGAGTTTGAGGTCCGTGTATAGGTTCGAGGGCTTTGCGCGAGGCTCGTGGGTCTGGCGATGATCTCATGCGGCTCGTGGCGGCTAGGTTGGAGGCGATCGGGGGCTCAGATCGGAGGTTCGTAACATTATTCGTAACACTTACTGGTACCCCTTCAAATCGATCTCGAACCGGCTGACCTCCAATTTTCACTGATGCTACTAAGGTACAACTTATTACCTTTATTACTAGTAGCGAAAGGACAAGACGATTATTATGGGAGGAAATTAAGGATAAGATGGGATATCAATGTAGTGCTAAATTGGTTCGGGAAGTGGTACAATCAATGGGATATCACAAACAAATGCCTAGAAGAAAGTAAGTAAATATTATATAAATATATATTTTGTATTAATTTTATTCTAGACCTAATGTTTCCCCAATCAACAAAATAAAGCGAATACAATGGTGTAAAGAAAGGGAGAATTGGGGATATGAGGAGTGGAGTCAAGTTGTTTGGACCGACGAATCTACTTTCAGTACAGAGGGATTTCATTAGCGACCTTGGGTTATTCGCAAACCTGATGAAGAATATCACAAAGATTGCATTGATACGACATTTCACTCAGGACGAAAAAGTACAATGGCTTGGGCTGCATTCTGTGGTACTACGATGACTGATCTCTACTTTATCTCTGGAGAAACAAAACTCGATTCCACAGCTTATGTCAAATATATACTGGATCCCCTCTTAATCCCTTTCTGGTATCAAATATATGAAGAACAGGGATAGGCTGTTGTTATTGAAGATGGAGTACCCGGGCATAAAAGATTTGCTAAAGAGTGTCGCGCCTTAAATGAAATGGATGTCCTTGAATGGCCCCCTTAATCACCAGATCTAAACTTGATTGAGGCAATCTGGGGGGATATGGAGGTAGAATTGGGAATGATATTTGGTCGCTCTAGGAATGTATTGGATCTTCAGGATCATTGTCGGAAAGCATACCAAATGACTTCAAAAGAACATTTAGAAAGTCTTATTCATAGTATGAAATCACATATTGATGCAGTTCTCTTAGCTCAAGGTGGTCCTATTCCTTATTAATTATTTTATATTTAATACGATTAACTAGTTAATAAGAGCGAAGAAAGAGGAGGGCCAGAGACTTTTTTTCTATCATACAAATCACCCCTGTAGTGTCCGTGCACATCACTACTGGGATGGGGGGGGCCAGAGACTTATCCTCATACCCGAGTACATGTACGTTATGTGCGTTTGTAATGTCTACGTCACGTAAACCAATAGTTACAGTTCGAGTCGCGTTGCAAGAATACGGTCGGATTCTCTCTCTCTCTCTCTCTATTCTTTGTAGCGCGAACTCGACTGTAGTACATCCATAACATATACATACATACATACATACATACATACATACCCCACACAAAAAAGCCGCAGTAAACCCAACGAACACCAACAACAACGGCCGAAGAAAAAAAAAAAAAATTTTTTTTTTCTTTATTAAATTTCCCAAAGTTTCATTAGCAATCAAACCAAATCATACTCTCGCTCTCCAATGCCCTATTTCCATATTTCCATTTTTCTATTTTTCTATTTTATTTTTAAATCCGCCGTCAACTACTTACCTTTTTTTTTTTAGTTTATTTTTTAAATTTTTTAAATTTTTTAAAATTTTTCCCCCGTGTTTTTCGGTATGCAGCTCCTAATCGTACCCCGATTTGTGCAGAGAGAGAGGGAGGGAGAGAGAGCGAGCATACTGGGTTTAAGGTTGAGGATCCTAGGCCGGGGAGGGGAGGGGCCTGTATGTATGTAGATGTGTGTGTGTGTGTGTGTGTGTGTGTGTGCGTGAACTTGTGAATGTATATATGTATGCATATTATACACCGAATCTCTCCATATTAAAGATACGGGTGTGGCAATGCGATGCGTGGGGGAAGGGGAAAAAAAAAAAAAAAAGGAAAAAAGAAAAAAAGAGACCGGGTTTTTTATATTTTTGGGGGAGGGGGGTTATGCAAGAGGGAAAGAGGGAAGGGCATGGTAGTGGTAGCGCATACATACGGGGGGGGGGATGGGGAAGGTGACTTTGCTCATTCAGGTGGTGCCGTGCAGTGCAGTACCAGGTCGTTGGTGCCGGCTTGGCTGTTGGTTGGTTTTTTTATTGTATTTTTACGTTGCGTGGCTGATGACGATGGGCTCTCTCTCGCTCTGCTCTTGTTACCGTGTCGCACAATACAATCAATCTCCCCTCCCCCCTCCCCCAAAAAAAATAAAAGCCCCCATAGGTAGAAAGGCCAACAAATTAGGGTGCCAGCGCACGTGTTGTTGTTTCTTGATACGATTGTTTGCCCTTCTCGCTCCAAAAACGTGCGCCCAAGACCCACTTGCCGGGACCAATAGTGACAAAAAAAAAAAAAAAAGGAAAAAGCAAAGACGAAGTAAGGCGGGGGAGAGAGTTTGGATTTCAATCGCCAAAAAACAAGAAAATAAAAATAAAAATAAAGATAAAAAAAATAAAATCTCAACGCTCTGCTGTCGAGAGAGCATTCATCCGTCCCGCTAAGCTAGCTCACGTTTTCCCACGTTTCGTCCCCCTCGTCCGTTTGACCTTCCGTCCCGCCTCCCCTGCCCGCCCCTCCTGTCATAAACGGGAAGGGCAGGAAAGAGCAGGAAGCTCAAGTTTGATTCAACAAGATTCGGCTGCGCTTCGCTGTCTCACAGACCGGGACAGACGGGCCGCTGGACACCTAGACGAACCGTAGATTATAACGGCTGGGGGGTTGCTCTTGCCCCCACAGATAGGGTACCCCCCACGATACTAAAGGTATCGCACATGGGGCACTCTGTCTGTCTGTAGTTCTCCGATCTGTTTCTTTCCTTTCGCCTTGAGAGGATGCCTCCAATTTCATCATCACAGCGGCTGCAGCAGCAGCTCTCGTGGCCGTGGTCGAAGCTAGACACGCAAGACATTTCTTTTCACGGGAGTCGGTGTTGTACCTCCGTACGACAGCGAGTGTTGTTGTCCAGATGGCAGTGAAAACATGAAAGAAAATAGATAATGGATTGTACTGTGGCAAGGACAGTCGGGTTGGAGCAAACAACAGCGACGTGGATTCAAAAGAGAAGCCCAATCCTAAGCCCTGATGAAAGAGTAGCGTGGTGAGCGGTGGGTCCAGCGTGTCAAGAGGCAAACAATGTGAGTTCAAAGATTGAAAATATAAAGCCCTTTACCTTTCCCTGCTGTGATCTTTCGATACAGGAAGGCAACACTCGTCAAGCAGCCTTTGGACAGCGATCCGTTATACACTCACATTATGAATCGTCTTCATAATCCAAAATACCCGATACCGGCCCCTATTTGTTCAAATCCACGAAAAATAGGTCCAAAGAACACATCGTCCCGGCTAGAGAGAAAAGAGAGAGGCGGAGGGGCTGGGCGGATGTGCAATCTTGAATCTGTATACCACGACCTATGCGGTCATTGGGGCAAAAACATAAACTCTGCTCCCTGTGTTCGTGCTGAGGGCCCTGGGTTATCGCGGGGGTGTTGGGAAGCCCGGTTAGACGGGGTGGTGCGTGTCCAGACTAGATGCCTGGCGTGTACGCACAGAATGGGGCCGTTTGGGGGACTTAGCGAAAGAATCAAGACGTTACTGAATAGAGCTTCAAGTATAGCTCCGAAGAGGCACAAGAGGGTGTCCTGAGGAACTGCGGCGGATTGGGTTAGGCCTCTTTGCTTAGAGATTGAATCGAGCTGGTTCCCTCGAACATGGCGAAAGAGGATAAAGATGTAGAATCCCATAAACCTTTCCGTCGGACTATCGAGAAGAACCTGATGCGAATCCATGGGCCATGTCCACGAACCGAAATGCCGGATGATCACGTGTACCGGGTGTCTCGAGATTCTAGAAACATATGGGGTTATGAACATTTGCTCGGGAAACAAGATTGAGGAGGTGAGAGTGAAAAGGAAATGCCGCGGATGCTATGATGTTATGGCAGTCGGACGCATCGGCATAAGTTCACCGCTAGATGACCCGACCTCGGACGCGACGCATGGACCTGCTTGCAAAGCCCCAATTAGCGTGTGGGGGAATTGGATGGGTGGAGTTGTCGGGAGAAACGTCGTCTGGTATAGCGCCTATTGAATGCGATCGTGGCCATCGGGGAAAAAGCGAGACGTGAGATTCTTATCAGGAATATCGTTGAATGGTACCGAGCGCGGCCTGAAACATTACATTCTGAATCCAGATTGCTGCGGGTTTCCTAATGGAGTGAGGGATTTCCTTTTTCACAGTTTATGTGAAGTTATCCCAGTTCTCAGACTCGGCCGGCGCGGCCTGATCAGGGCAAGGATCGATGATGTGCATCCTGCTGCACGGGAAAGAGCCAGGTTAGTCAGTATTCTCCGGGCCAGCACTCTGTCCGGAGGCCGGACAAGAGAAGGGGGGCGGCATAGGAGAGGACTACGTACTCTGTGTAGTGTACCTGCGTTATCAACGACGATCGTGCTACGGCGGCTGATGCAGATGGGCAGCTGAAGCACACCAGCAACACGCAGGATACAGCAGGCAGTTGATCAGGGCAGCATCCTCCGACCTGAAACTAGTCTGTAGTCGGTTGATGGCCCGCGATGTCCCTGGCCAGTGAGGGCTCTGCAAGCGAGTTTACAAATTGCAAAAGCAACGAGAACTGGCAACGCCACCGAGCGGAAAACGCTCTCCAGGTACTGGACGTATGGCTCCGATTCAGAAACCCTCAATTTCCGCGCGAGATCTGAGGTTGGGGAATCGAGATTGCCCTCGGCTCGAAGATGGGATGCGCTACCCAATCTCGTTTTCATTTGCGACTGCATTCGATCGTCGCCGATGGTCTGATGGGAGTGACGGAGTGGTGGATGAAGACGGGGAGAAAAGCTCGAGCCCTTTTCCTGACGCAACACCAGACACGGACGGCAAGGCAACCGCATGAAAAAGCAAGCAGATTGTTTCCTCGCGCGCCCACATCTCGCTCCCACACAGACACCGACAGCCTACCTACTGCCTACGTACTCTGTCTGTACGAGAGCACGAGTACTTCGTACATACATCGCAGCCCGCGACGGCCGAGCGGTCGAGACTGGCAATCGAGTGCGTCCCAGTCCCGCCGATTACCTCAACCGCAAAATATCACCCCCCTTTCTCGCCCCAAATCTGACATGGAACCGTTTCTTATTCTCGTGCTGCGGTGATCCGCTGCTTCCGTTGGAGGCTGTTCGCGCACACACACACACACACCCTCTTTATACCTTCAGCTTACCGCGTACATGCTGCGTATTCGTGCTAGGAACCCAGTGTTGAGTTCGTGTTTGAGGGAGGGGGTGTTCCCAGACGCTAAACTCGGATGAAATGTGTTGCGACGATGAGGCGCATTCAACGACCCCCCCGGTTGCAAGTGTGGGATTGATATTGCGAAGAAGTTAGTGCTTGACTAGTGGCTCTTGGTCGCATGGATGGCCTGTTCCCTGAAGATTCCTAGTATTCCTGCTACTTTCTTTTTTTGTGGGTGAGTTTCTTTGGCTATTGTGTGACTCTGGGCACCAGATGGTGCTGGCTTTTGAAGCAGAATAGGATCCCTACAATAGAGATGAGTTGGTATTGGAACCTGATTCGTTCGTTCGTGATTCTATAGAGGAGGGAGCTGCACGGCCCGGCCTTTGTTCGGATTAGGTCCTGCATATCCGCACCACCTATTCCGTATCTTTTGTCCCTCATTCTGCTTTGGTGGTGGGCGCAATTGCCTTCTCGAACCCACCATCTGCACTCCACCTTGCCATCACCTTGTCCCTGCAGAAGCACCATCGCACATCCTAACACTCTCTTTAACAGCTGGAATAATACTGTAACATCCGCCCAACACGGTATCCATTCCACTGATCTGAACCTTCTGCAACGGCCAAGACTTGCCGCCCCCAGCAGTCTGCGGCCAGCCTGGTGCGCTGCGTTTTTCACAGAGATCTTTCGGGTCTCTTTCGACCGTCCACTCATCAATTGCAGCGCCCTTTGCAGCGCCTTTGCAGCTCCTTTTCCACCCTGTGGCGGGGTGTAGCACGAATAGAGCGGCCTCTCTCTTTCACATTAACACCCTCCTCCACCTTTCCGCTGCAGCCGACTGTCACAACGCGAACGGAGCGCAGGTCTTAGCAGATCTTTGATCGCTCTTCCGACCGACCAAAAGCTAGAGAGCTCCTCTGTTTTCCCTTCTGCTTCTTGTTCTGCTCTTCTTTCCTTTGCGGATGTCGCAGCGATATCTTTTAATCACCACGCCTGACCACATCTTCACTCTTCACTGCACCCGGGCGCTTTCCGATTGAACCGACATTCACCACACGCGATACCTCGTTTGTTTCGAAAGCCCCTTACGGTCTTTGGCGTGCTGCACTTGAACCACCGTTGAACGTGGAACGAGGAACGAACGAACCGCCAGCCAGTGTCCTCGCTTTCGAAACTTAGCCAGGCACGTTCCCTCTGTAATACCATAGTGCCGCGTGGGCATCTGGATCGTTTTCCACTACCACCTTTCGCCGCTAATTGGCCTGTGAAATCATGCCTCGCACCCGAAGTCAGAGCGATGGAAGCGATAGACCATCGCTCACTGGATTCTCTACGCTTGTGTCCCCGCCAACCTTTGTCAACCCGGAGCCTGCGTACATTGCTGCTTCTGCAGCCTCACAGATCGTCACGAGAAATCATGAAGTGAACCAGGCTGATTGGCCCGAGGACGCTGTCGAGCCGTCGGGCGAAACAGCGCTCGTGTCTTCCGAGTCACTCAAGCTCATCAATTCATTTCTCGATCAACTACTTTACAACTTCCTCTCGATCGCTCGATCTACATCGCTTGTCTCTCTCCGGCCAGCAGTAACAGAAGTTCTCAAGCCGAGGCTCGCGAGGGAAGCCATTACTGGTGCCGATCAGGAGCTTCACGAATACCTGGGTGGAGGGGAGGATGAAGATTTCTTCAATAACCAACGTGGCCTGGAGCCGGTAGGGCCCTGGGATCTGGACCGGGTATGGATGCGAACTCGTCTGCGATGCATGGTATACTCCTCTCTCGGAGATATGGAGGAGGAAGACGAAGACAGATTCATGATGGAGGTGGATTCTCTGGGTAATTCGGGTCACTCTACCGACGGCCTTGGATACGTTTCACCCGCTGTTGCTATCTTCTTGACGTCTATCCTCGAGTTTATCGGTGAGCAGGCATTGACTGTCGCCGGTCAAGCCGCATATAACAGGGCTCAGTTCAGAAGGGATGATCGGGAAAATCGACTTGCGGAGGAAGTCCCGGAGCGGATTGTGGTTGAGGAACGTGATACAGAGAAAGTCGCATTCAATGCTACACTAGGGCGACTCTGGAGGACATGGAGAAAACGGCTACGGACTCCGATGGGCTCTTTCTCTAGATCATATCCACACCCATACCCGACCTCAAGCATCGCAAGCACGAGCCGCAGAAGCAGCACAACAAACCTAGATGGCCCTAGTCAAGTACATTCTCCTAACGCGTCAGTCGTTGAAATAAACGCTACGGTCTCTGAGGCGGCAGAGTACGATATTGCTACTAAAATTCCTCTTCCAATCCATGAGAATGACATCGATGAGATTGAGGTGCCGGGACTTGCTGAGCTCCGATCCTCGCGTGCTGATGGCCTACATACAGGTCTTGCAGATGGCCACCAACGCCATCTAAGTCTGATGATCTTTCCTTCAACATATTCTGAACCAGATACACCTACCGCTGACACGGCAGTGGCATCATTGTCGCCTAGCAGTGGGCGCAAGAGGGCGAACTCACTCCCCACCCCTGAGCTCCTGCCATTGGTCTTTCCCTCTGAGAAACTGTTACATGAAGGTGCGATTTCCTTCTTACTTGAGACCCGCGACTTCGTTTCCGTTAAAGCAATCGAGTCTTACACCTTCAAAGATTCCGTTAAAGTTACCGATAATGCCGATTCTGAAAGCGACGCGGATGATGACGAAATGAGCGTTGTCAAGGAATACGCGCAAGAAGAGGTGTCTGGACCTAGCGACGGTGCTACGGGTGGGCCAAATCCCGAGGGAAAGGTCACAAGCGTTCTTGTCTACCCGGACGATGTTAGCCACCACGAGGAGGAAGAGGACGAGGAGCCTGAGGTAATGGAGCTTCAAAGGGTCATGTTTAAGGAGGGAATGAAGTCCCCGTCATTGGTGGAAACGAGGTCGAGGGACAATTCAAGCACGCGGTCATTGTCACGATCGTTGTCAACACGATCAGCGTCTTTACGTCGCCCAGGAAGTGAAGAAACACCCAATCCCCGGGATAAAGGCGAATCTGGAGAAGACCAGGGCACCATTGGAGTTGCTCGAACTGTAGATTCTTCCGCTTCGGATGAAGAGAGCGCGAGTAGCCAAGTAGCTGCGGAGCAGACGACAAAGGGGAGGCAGAACAATTCCCGCTTTATTCTTGGTGCCCCACCCGCACCGCGCAATCTGAGGAGACATGAGAATAGTGGTCTTCTTGGGCGAGAACCCACACCGTCTGCGATGACATCGTCCCTTCCATCAAGTGCGGAACATGGCGCTCCCCCTCCCCTTACGCCATTGCGAGAGATGGTGGAGGCTGCTATTGACACCTCAGATGAAGCTTCCGTCTCGGCTACTCAAGAAGTGCCCAGATTCAATCCCGGTGTACCCTCCAGTTCTGTTACTGGCGGACATTCACCAAAGTCTGTATCAACTTCGTCGTCTAATTACTCGCAACCTCACCAAGCCGCAATAGTAGGCAGCAAGGTGTTAGACCGGAGGCAGCAGGCGGGCTATGTAATGGAGCGAGCTGCAGTTCAAAGGCTACACACACCCCCACAGACGCCCCGAGATCCGGCACCCCTTCCTTCCCCCATCATCAAAGGCCGAAGATCAGGGAGTTTTGGGAATAGTAAAGCACAACGGCCAATCCACACGTCCGGTTCTGGGACATCTACTAAGCTCAAGGGACTCATTGGCTGGGATGCAGAGAAACCACCAATGAGACAAAGATCAGATGATGAGGAAAGCATCAAGGCTCAGAGCTTTGATCAGCTTATTCGCAGTGATGAAACGATCCAATACACCTTGACCCCCGAAAATGTTCGGGAGATTGATGACCCAGCCAGACCGTCAACACAACGATCGATGATGTCCGTAACGCGTCTGAACGGGTTACGCGTAAACCCCCCAGATCAATCGACTATGCCTCCTAAACCATTCAGTTCCACACCTAGTCCTCTATCGCCAACACTACCGCCATTGACGAAACCGAGTTTGGCTAATCCACCACTTCCTCGCGACGCCCGAACAACTGGACAGGAATCATTAAGGGAAATGGCAGAATTCCTACGCACAACAGGTCCACTAGGTTCGGACCAGACTCCAAGTGGCGGGCGCACAGGCACTCCATCTCGCTCTGGTTCCACTGCGGCTATCACCCACAGTCAAGTACCACTATCCCCGACTGTACTCCGCCCGATCATATCTAATAAAGCCGGATCGATAACGTCGTCGAAAGTTAGCTCAAAATCCCGTCTGCAAGCACGCGATGCACATGTGCCTTTTGGAGATACCAGCTCTGATCTTATCGACTTCATCCGCCAAGGGCCCCCACGGGACAACGGCCAAAGCCCCCGAATCCCAAGAACAATTGCTCCCTTCCGAAATACAATGGATTCGGACCGGATATCTGCAGCAGGATCAAGATCGAATGATATCATGCCACCAAATTCGCCTGCAAGCCTTGTCGATAGCACCTCGCAGTCAAAACCTCAGTCTCATTCATCATCCAACTCTCAGTCCGGTTTGCTCGGCAGCAGTAGCACTACCGCCAATACCAGGCCTCAGTTTGACGGACCCATTCAGCCCCACCGTAAGCAACGCCGGGTGCCCGATCCTTACGCCATCGATTATAACGATGACGATGATGAGGAAGACGACCTGCTGCCTACGCCTAAACCTAAACGGGAAGAAGAGAGCCTCATCGAGTTCCTCAATAGTGCACCTCCTCCGCCTGCACAACAACTTACGTCTTCCGTATTCGACAGCGTACCAAAGCCAGGCTCTAAAGCCGTCCAAAAGAAAGCGAGTGCTCCGAGCTTGATGACCCGATTTGTGCGGACAAACTCCCAGACAATGAATTCACCCACCACTGCCAGTCCCACTCCCATAACTCGAATTCCAACAGGAGCACCTCAATTATCCCTTGCCGGGGTTGGCCGAGATAGTCCGCTCATGGGCAGTACCCCATTCCCCGGGCCAGCAGGAAGTGGGAGCGTCCGAACCCATCCTGTGTCACGCGGTCCCACATACGTCTCCCACGCCAACCTCGAGCGTAGCGGGCCAGTTCGTTCAAGTTCAATAAGCTCTAGCACTTACCAGCCGCGTTCTGGGCGCGCCGAAAGCAGCCGGTCAAATGACCTGGCAGACTTTCTAAAGAACTCTGGTCCCCCGGTCACTACCTCCACCTATACACCACCAGTCCAAACAAAGACCGAATTGGGCTTTTCCAAAATCTTCCGCAAGAAGAAGGCAGTAGGGTACGTTTGATTGGATGAACTTGGAGTTCGATGTACTCCTTTTGATGGAACAGGGCCCTATTTTTTTTTTTGGAAGCACGTTAATCTCATGACTATTCAACTCCCCTTCACTCTTGACGCGATTTGGATTCGCGCAGGTAATGACTGGCGTATATCCCTCACGAACCCCCTTCATTTGGTCATATTTCCCATCCCCTCCTTGCCCAGATATTCGCAACAGAAGATATATTCTTGTTGTACTTTTTGGAAACTTTCATTATTTTCTCAAACGTAGCGTGCAAAATTTAGTATTTATGATTCCCAGGAGGCCTCAGATTCTTTTTGATCGAGATATTCCAATCGCCACAAGAACAAGACGGAGGCTCTCGGCGAATTTACACATGGTGTTTTTTTTTTTTCTTGTCTCATCCCCCCTTATTCTAAAGAGGTAAATTTCTGTCTCTCTCACTGTACATATATATATATATATATTAGCAAGTTTTCCTTTCTTTCCTTTTCAAATTTTTTTTTTTTTTACTCCATCTCTCAGTCCAATTGAAATTAACAAAAAACTCTCCTACGTATATCTGTCTATCTATCTTACCATTGATGAAACTTCAAAAAAAGACGGGGTTTTTTTTTATTTTTTTTTTTGGCTCTTGCATCACTATTTTTTATATACACAAATTAAAAGAAAAAAAAAAAAACGATCGCACGGAACAAAAACAAAAACGAAACAAAAGGGAGGGAAAAAATTTTTTTTTTTCTTAATCCAATGTTTTTCACGCCCCTTTTTTTTTCTTTTCTTTTAAATTCTCTTTTTTTACCTCCAGATGCCATATTATTGCGTAAATATAAATCTAAAATAGATTACAAGAGAGATACCAAAAAAAAAAATTTTCCTTCCAATTTGGGGAAATTCATAGATATCCTCCCTTTTCTATTTATTTTTTCTTTCTCCCGTTTCCATCCCCCCTCCCCCCCCCGCCGTTGTGCATTGTATTTTTCCATCCCTAGATACGTAGTAGTGGCGAGTTTTTTCGTTTTGTTTCAGATTCAATTTTTTTTTAGATTGTTTTGTTGAGTGGATTTATTGTATATACTCTGTATATGGGAACATCGTAGGAGCTACATCAATTCCCGCTGGATCCAGGCTACTAAAACACCCAAGTCCTCGCATACCTCTAGTGATCTGGCAACGCTCCCTGGCTCTACAACTCGTACATTTTCTTTGCTTAGTGGGGTTTCAGCCTGCAGTTCTAGTGCGGGGACGTGTAGCTCGCCGTGGAGGAAGACGTCAATGGCAGCGGTAGCGAGGGCGGAGTTGACTTGCTGTGGGAATATGAGTGTGAAGCGTGGGTTTGGGTGGGAGGCGAAGCGGATATCGATGGGGAGGGCGGAGGATATGGTGTCGGTTTGTTCTTTGTTAGTGTTGGGTTGGGCAAGGAGGGCGTCGAGGGCTTCTTCACTAGAGGATTTTGGTGGTGGGGGTGGGGAGGTGGGCGATTGTGGGAGGCGGGTTGGTATTTGGGGGACGTTGCCATCGTAGAGGGTGCTATGAAGGATGGTAGCTGAAATGGCATGTTGACGTAGGACCTGTGCAATGAGTTAGCTGCTGACTCGGAATGCTCGCAGCAGACAGAGGCGTGGGTGCTACTTGCCGGAAGGATTTCTACTAGTTGTCGAGGATGCGAAAACGGAATCTCCTCTAATAGTCTTCCGAACGCTCGTTTCTCTACATAGAGATTGTATCCATGCCGTCGCTTAACCATATTGCCATTTTCATCCCGAACATATAGAGCACGTTCTTTGCTCAGTTCTCGCGGCTCGCCGAAGGGCCGTTGGTTCTCAGATGGCTCGGCCGGTAGAAGCAGTCCGTCGTATGTCGTAGGCATAATCGAATGTTCAGGGATCGCCGCTCCCACAGCCCCATATATCGACACAGCAGCGTCTAACGGTAGCACTACTGGTGGCTCGAGCCGTGCAACAAATCGTACGTCTGGGAGCTTGCCAAGGTTCTCGGATGCATTTCCCACATCCATATTGTCGCCTTGCGGGAGATATGTGGGGCTAGGGTCTAGCCATTCTATGGCGGGCTCTATTGATGACCCGAAAAGGTCGTCCTGATTTTGAGACCCCATAGCTTTCTCCGAAACCCAATTGTCAGAGACCCGCACGGAGGTGTAAAGCTCTGCGGGCGAGGATTCGCACTCAATGACCACCGACCAAATCTGCTGTCCATTGTCTGATTCTGAATCGCTAGCAGGCTCAACTCTCGAGGCAGATAGATCACTGGGTGCTGCTTTATAGCCTTTTGAATGGACGTGTCGCCGTTCCATCCAGTAGTCCAGTCGCAACCCTACTCTTCTCCCCGCATGCATACGCGGGCGTCCTGATTTTTTGCACATGACCTCTCTTTCTAGTACTTCTTCCCCTCTGATACCATCATCCATATATCCGCTTTCGATTCTAACCTCCCTGAGTCTCTTCTTTTCACATTCGAAGACCCTCCTAAGGCTTGTGTACACTCCCGAGATAGCTTCGAAGCAGTTTAAACTGGGCAGAACGCTGAGCTTATCCAATTTAAACATGCGCTCTAAATTGTCCGAAAATAGCGTGAGAGACGAATTGATTGGCGATACTCCTGGTGGGGGGGTGAGGTCTTTCAGTAATATCTTCGCCGCAGCATGGGCAAATGTTGTAGTAGGGCCCTTGGTCTCGGGGAAGGACAGAGACACTCTTTCGACATCGTTACTCTTAAATTCTACCTGTGGTTGCTGTCAGCTCCAAACTACTAGTAGGAATGGGAACGGGCCGATTTGCCTCCAAGATGAATGTTTTTGCGGCACCAGTTAAAGTCCTTTTGCCAGCCTCCCCATTCTCCCAAAAGAACTCCAAACTAATATAGCAGCTCATTAGTAACGGGCACGAGGAGGCTAGGGTGTGGATATCCCTTAAAACCTACCCAATTCCTCCTGCTAGCCGGCCAATCCCTTCCTCACTCACCCTTCCGGGTCTCTTCTTCAGCGTTGCCAATATCGTTTCTAACCGTCTCTTTCTCTCTTCCTCATCCCCCCTCACATTGCCACTCGTTGGGTTGTCGAGCCCAGGGATATTTAGGTTTAGCCCTAGGGCTGCGGCCGCGCTAGGCGAATCGAAGTTCAACAGGCCTGGGTTGCTGCTACCGGTGTGGTGATGATGGAGAGCTGCATTGGCAGGTGACTTTTTGGACAGGAAGGCTGGCGATGCGATGCCGCGTTGGGGCGCGGGTGAGTGAGATGCGGCAAGGCGATCCGCAAATGACCCGGGAGTCATCTCCTGGTGGTGAGGTTTTGAGGGAGTTGGGGTATTCATCGTAGTTGGTGGATGTGGGAAAGGGCTTGGGACATGGGATATGGGTAATGTCACGCCCCGCTATCCTACCAGCAGCTGGAGACTGGGGGCGGCGAGGCTCTTGATCGTCAAGACCAGCGGTTATCGAGGTATATCATCAGGGATGCGATCACGATAACGTGACATGACGTCGTGTTTAGTCGCGATAGTGGCCTGATGAAAGAGCTTTGACTGGGTCGAGGTAGGAAATGCAGGAAACGGGTTTTTGGGGCGTTTACTTCATTTAAGGTATCTCACTCGAATATTCATCTATGTCGCCCATACTGTGCCATGACTCGGCACAAAAAGCAAGTGACAAGCGAAACCTGGATCTGACACTGCAGAAGCCAAAGGCAACGTCTCTAAAGTTGCAGACTACAAGCAAGTGAAAAAATAAAAGTATTAACCGCTACCTATCATCCCAGAAAAGATTACTCGGCCTCAATAGCACCGAAAATCTGCAGTTGATAACTATTAGTATCGCATGATTCTTGGGGGAACACCAGGGATACTCACAGTCTCGACCATAATGCCTGTGATTGAATAAGGGTCAGCATTGCTGGCTGGTCTCCGATCCTCAAAGTAGCCGTAGCCTTCCTTTCCAACGGATCTCGGGATACGGATGGAGGCGCCACGATTGGCAACACCCCATGTGAATTCGTCAATGTTACCAGTCTCATGTCTGCCAGTGAGGCGAAGGGTATTGTCCTCCCCATAGACAGCAATATGCTCCTTGTGTCTCTTTTCCAATTTCTGAATGGCGGCCTCAATGTGCTTCATGCCACCCGCACACCTCATTTCTTTCGAGGACACATTAGTGTGCAGACCAGCACCGTTCCAGTCACCGGGGATAGGCTTGGGGTGGAAGCTGATCTTAACGCCGAATTCTTCAGCGACGCGCTCAAGCAGGTAACGAGCCATCCAAAGCTGGTCACCCACTAAAGGATGTTAGATGATTGAATACTAGGTGCGTAGATAGCAGTAGGGTAAACTTACACTCGATGCCCTCACAAGGTCCAACCTGAAACTCCCATTGGGCTGGGAGAACCTCGGCATTGATACCGGAGATTTTCACGCCAGCGTAGACACAGGCCTTGTAGTGAGCCTCAACGATGTCACGACAATAAACCTTTCCAGTACCGACACCGCAGTAGTACGGGCCTTGAGGCCCGGGAAAACCACCCTTTGGCCAACCATAGGGCTTATCGAACTGGTCAAACAGTGTATACTCCTGTTCGAGACCGAACCATGGCTCGTGTTCCTTATGGGCCTCCATCAAGCGAGCACACTCGTGACGGTGGTTATACTTATTGGGTGTACCATCGGAGTCCCAGCATTCCGCGAGGACAAGAATGTTTGGAGAACCGCGGAATGGGTCCGGATAGATGGCACATGGACGCAGGTAGACGTCGGAGTTATCCCCGGGAGCCTGGCCGGTGGAAGACCCGTCAAAGTTCCATTCGGGTAAGTCGTCAGGCGAGCTGGGAGCCTTGTCTAGAGTCTGCGAGAAAAGCAAATCGCAAGTTAGTAAAATTGCGCACGCATTTTAGTGGTGGTAATTGCCCGATGATATGGGCTTTGGGCATTGAGTGTTTTGTTGGGGCTTTGGCCTGTGCTGGAGCCTTATCGTTCGCGGGGTTGGGTGAAACGATAAGCGCCACCAAGTAAATGCTATTGGCTTATGCAGAAATGAAGAAATCAGCTCGGAGCTGTAACGTACCTTTGTCTTTGAGCGGACCCCGTTGTGGCCATCAATCCAGATGTACTCTGCGAGAATCTTTCCCTTCTGGTCGAGGTTCAAGAACTTGAGCAACTGGGGGAGCTGTTAGCGCCTGTGTGTGCCCGTAGTGCACCAGCGGACTTACATTGGCTGTATTTGAAATGACGGTGGAGTCAGCCTGTTTAGAAGCAGTGAGTCAGAGAAGGCAGTTTCGTTTCGGCGTGGAGCAGAGCGGCGTACCATGATTGCGAGGTTGCCGGGTATCCTGTGGTGGTGGGGTGGAGTAGTGGGTAATGGGGATTACAAGTGAGGATTAGAGTAAAGGGGCAGTGCGGGCTCTAAGTGCGTGTTGGATGGATGAGCTGTGCTTGTGCTTTGGACTGAGTTGATGAGTGAAAGGCCGTCGAGCGGGTTTGGGCACGGTATAAGTATGTAGAAACCCGAGCAAGACCGGATGGGGAAACTCTAGCTATTTTGGTGTTGCTAGGGTATAGCCACAGAAAAATCCCGCCGCGCCAGGGTCGCTGGTGAAGCCGGCAGAAGGAATTACACAGCCCACGCTCTGTGAAGGTGCACACGCCAGCATTCACTCCCACTCGGCTCCAGGACATCATAGCTGTTGCCCGCGGCAACCAGAGCGGATTAATTAAAATTTTCATCTAGTCAGCACACGGGCGTATTGAGACATTTTACCTGCCAATGAAAGGTTTTTCAGCGCACGCAGCTCACCAGGCACCAGGATGTCGCTACGTCGACGGGTAGAGGGTGCAACCTGAGCACCATTCAAACCCAGTCTCATCTACCTCCCTTGCATAGTCCCTCTCTTAGATCTGCCGCGCCCTTGTATTTCATGTACTACTTACTCGCTCACACGTACTACGTGCGCCTCAGCGACGTCAACGTCGAGATTTCTGCCCGCCTTGCTTTTTGCTCACGCGGATCGCTCTCGTCCTGCCCTTTCCGCCAGTTTAATCAATTCTGCCACCAGAGTGACAGGCTTGGGCATCGGCAGCGTCCGCAGGCGCATCACGCATCCATCACAGACCGTCCTATACGCTTATCTCCCAAGTCTTGGTTAGTTGCGGGCTGTGATTTGGCGGGGCATGTGGCCAACGCCTCGCGCTTTTGTCTTCCCCACGCCATTAGGGTGCTGTATTGCTTTTCCCCCCACCTTCTTACATGGCCCGTGCGGCTGGAGCTTTCTTTTTCGCCCTGTTGGGAGCACAGCACTATATGGGAAAAAACAATTTGGGAGGAAAAAGTCCCTTCGCCAGAGTTTTCATTTGAAAAATTTTGCCTGTCGAATCTGTCAATGTCTGTTGGCCGGCTTGGCTCTACTGAGCAGTCGAAAACTGCGTCAAACATCCGATGTCGCTGCATTAGGGCGTGGTAGTGGATTCTGCTAATCACAGGCGCTGGTTTTGCCACTTTGCTGCTGCCGCGAACGTGGAGTATGTTCGTCACACCGAATCTAGTGGGTCAAAGCTCAGAGGCCTCCAACCGCCTGGGCAGGACAACTCCGCCAAAACAGACCCAAATTTTATGGGGAGAGTGAGGCTGGTCAGGCATCCGCACGGGCACGCTGAGTGTCGGATCTCAGGGATTTCTGTCGTCTGGCAGGCGTTTATTTCGCCTGGTGTCAAAGCAGCATGTGTTTAGTCAGGGTCTTATCGGAGTATTTCTATAGGCTGGTGGTATCGCGAAGGGTATGTAATGGGAACCAATAATTCGTGGGATTTGCGTAAGCCACAATACGTAACTCTGCCCTCACAACACCCTTGAATACTCACTACTCACTTGGTCCCAAGGTCCCTCACTGCTCTTCCGATTGATGCCCAACTCCATTGCCAAAGGTGGAAGTCGCGTAAATGCTTGTCCAGCATCTGCAGGATGGTTGGGCTGGGGTGGGAACCCATGCAGAGTGCTGTTGATGATGCTCTGTGTTGTGGTTAACGTGCATATGCCTGCACGAGCCGGCCTACTGAGGGGGTTGGTTTCTCTGCCTCGTGCTCTTGATTGTGTACTCTGTATGGCGATTGTGCTGGGACAATATGCTCTGGAGTCAGGAAAGTGAAACACATCACGTGACAGTTTACGCGGTATTGTCCTTAGCGTTTGGCGCGTCGCGTCGGTTAGATAGAAACACCAGCTTCGCTTTGTGAACTTCAAAGTGCAAGACTGGCAACTGCGTCGCGGGTCGGAATGCTACTTTGAATTGTATTCTTACAATTAGATCGCCTTTACTTGCAGAACGGATCTCGTCATGTCGGCACCAACAACCCCGCAGCGCCTTGGATGCGTTTCCCAAGCTTCAACGCCCTCTACGCACACGCGCAGTCCTGCATCACCTCTTCAACTCACCCCGAAGTCAAAGGTCAGGGCTCTGCTGGCAGCTTTTAGTGATGGCTCCGAAGATGATAGCGTGCCCTTACCTCGGAAAGTGTCAGAAGGTGCAGGAATGGCCCTCCAGGGCCAGTTCTCCGCACCAGCGTTGACTCAGGAATCTAGCGGCAGCGGGGACGTCACTAGGAAGCCGCGTGGTAGGCTTGCAAGCCGTATGCTTGCGCGGAAACCGAACTCGAACGATGACCAGGAGAGTGATTCTCAGACTGATTGTGGGAATGGGCGGCTTTTGGGGGGTTTAAAGGCGAGTGCTATGGCGTCGAAAGCGCCACCTTCTACGCCGTCAACTAGCAGTCTCTATGGTAGCGATAATGGTGAAGCTGAATCCGCGAGCCGGGAGCTGGCTGGGTCGTCTGGATCCCGCGGAGCCGGGACGCCTACTCGTATCGTTCGAAAATCATCACCGGGACTTTTTGTTTCGCCCGGGCCCGTTTCGAACCACCTATCTCCGCCCAGGGCCCTGGACAATGGCGGGCTAGATAATGCTGAACGTGATTCAGATTCAGACCTTCCTGAAAATCTGGCTGCAAGTGCTCGCTTTCTGGACTTGGTTAGACTCAAACGTCAAGAGCGTCTAGCTAAAGAAGCGGAGGCTGCCCAGAAGAAAAAGCTTGCACGGTCAAGGGGGAAAGACTCATATGGTCAGGGAGACGATGGTGAAAGTAGCGATAATGATATTGGGCAGCGGCTGACTCAACAAGCGCGCCCAACAAGGAAGGCGAGCAAGAAGGCTCTGGAGGAGATGCATCGCGAGACACAGCGGATGGCGAGAAATATGCAGTTGGCTCACGAGGCGCGAACTAAGAAGAAGATCACGAAACAAAGCCTGTTTGAGAAGTTCAACTATAAACCTGAGCAACGGGGTGTTAGAAGTAGTGGGGTTGATTCGAGTAACTCCCTCCCTCAGTGCTCGAGCTCTGCGCCGGATTCAGACGTTGAACACGTACATTCAACGCCGCCAACGTCACCAGCACCCCACGGTGATGATTCGCCCCCGAAGCAGGATCCAGGAGTCGTCGAGGCTGGTGTGAGTACCCCTGTGGCCAAATCAATTGCGATCACCGGGCCTGTTCAGACAACAAACCTTTTGGCTGTGGATAATCGCGTGTATCCTGACTCCGCGCCTGTTCCGCCCCAGGGCGATCATTTGCATCCTAGACTTGTAGCTGGCGATGAAGAGGCCGCCGATTGGGGTTGTGAGACTATCACCAAAGTTGACAAAGGAAAAGGCAAGGCTGTGGAGCCTCCTGAGGATCCATCTATAGTACCAAGGGGGGTTGAAAAGGTCATCACCGCCAAGCCGCATTTAAAGGTCCATCTACCAAAGTGGGTTCAAGCGGGCGAGTCCGATTCTGACGATGACTTGGAAATCGTTCGTGAGGCTAAACCAAAGAAATATGCCTTATTTGACAAACCTACGAAACGAGGAGAACACCGGTCGAATTCGCTCCATGCGCTCCGACTGCTCGCACAGCTTGCATCTCCAGCCAAAAGAAATGCCAGATCTCAATCAATTACGCCTGCAGAGCTGCAGTCCGATTTGCGCCGGCGTGCGCGCCAGCAGGCAATCCAGGATCGGGAAGAACGACTGCAGCAATTACGGGATAGGGGAATTGTTGTGCCAACTGCAGAAGAGAGAGCGAAGAATGCTGAGGAAGTCGAGGACCTGGTTGCGAGGGCAAGGAAAGAGGCGGAAGCTATTATGAAGAGGGAAAAGGCGGAAGCGAGGAAGGACAGGAAAGAGATGGGGGAGTTGGATCCACTTGAAGAGTGTAGCACTGGCGAGGATGAAGATTGGGCGGATGATGAGGAACAAGTGCAATTTGAACTCTCTGGATCAGAGGACGAGGAAGGAGACGGGGAAGATGATATAGAGGAGGACGGGCAACTTAGCGGGCAGGACGAGGAGGGCGAGGATACCTCAGGTGCCATTTTTCTTGACGGCGAAGCCTCAGAGTATGACGAAACTGACGACCAAAGCGATGAAAATGAAGAGGTGGAGGTCGCGTCCGCCCCGAAGAGGCGGAAGGGCGTTCCTACCCGCATCATATCCGATGATGAGGATGGTGATATTCCGGGCTTACCCACAACCCCATTTATTGAGGCGGAACCAAACCGACGGATCATTCCTGGCCTGCCCGTAGATGGTGCAGCACCGCTCGGGTTGACTCAGATGTTTGCGGCTACTATGGGAGATTCGCAGATGGAAGGAGCTGAAACCAGTCAGCAAGAGCAGGATTCTCTCACTCTTCTACGCGATCTGTCTGCTCCGAGCCTACCGGACTTTGACCCTATAGGATTTGGCGATTCACAAGAGATTATCAAGGACAGTCAAACAGACGGGGTTGAGACGCAATCTCAAAATTATGATTTTTCAGGCCCAGGCATTGACCTTCAGTACTCGCAATCACAGGTCCAATACGATACTTTGGTGGAATCTGCACCAGTTCCAGCTACCCAGATTTCTGAATTCCCGGATCCAAGTCAAGACACTGGATTCCAGAAGAATTCCCCAATAAAGAGACGCTTCATTCTCACCCAGTCGAGTTTGTCGGACGTGCGGCAGGAACTAGAAACAACGGTGGTAACAGAGACTACCAGTTCACCTACTGCGCATAGAAAGGGTCGGCTAAGGAGGAGAGCGGAAGTACAGGTGTTCTCTGATGAAGAAGAGAACGCTAGGGATGAGGATGGGGGTGAGGACGAGGGGTTTGAGGTTGAGACTAACGCCTTTGATGTCATGCGGAAGGCTTCGAAAAAGAAACAGGCCGTACTAGATAGCTTTGATAAAGCGAAGAGCGAGGCAAAGGCCATGGTCGATGAACAAGCTCAAGAATCCGAGGATGAATATGCTGGGCTTGGTGGAGCCAGCGATGATGACAGTGGGAACGAGGAAGACGCAACTCAGGTGATGGACATGATTAATGATGAAAAAACCGTCGTAAACGAGAGAGAGATTGCCGCTTTCTATGCGTAAGTAGTAGCTCCAAGCTGGGCCATCCAGGGTCTCTAGATGGCTGATGAAAACTACAGTGATAAGGAACGCGCTAGCGATGAAAAGCAGGTTGAGAAGCTCTTCAAAGATATCACCAACGGGATTCTTCGTCGGAAACGAGGAGCCGATTATGATTTGTCCGACTCAGATGATGACTTGGAGGCTCGACGGCGAAGGAAGCAACGAGAGTTTGCGAGGATGCGCAAAGCGTTGCTGGAAGATGAAAACCTCGGCAAGATTGGTTAGTATAACTCGTGGCTAGGGGCATACGAGTCAGAGCCGCTTACATGCGTGATGTGTAGCTACGAATCCCAAGAAGCTTGCGTTTCTTCGGGCAATCGAAGACCACGACCAGGACGAGCAATTGGGCTTCCTGGACGACACCGCCGATGCATCACAGGATCCTACAGAGTCTCAGGTCCCTGGTGACAGACACCCGGCGCCAGCAACCGCAAACGCAAAGCGAAAGCGCAACTCAGAGTCTACTTCCGGTGTCAACGATGAGAATCGCCCTCCAGCCCACCTTCGAAAATCCAAGCGCCCGTGCACCCTTGCTGAAATCCGCGAGTCCCTCTCCTCATTAATCGCAGAGCCGCACGCTGCCTTTGGTCCTTTGGACAACCAAGACCTCTCTGACAACGGGGACAATGGCGATGACGAATCTAATAGCCGCAACAGCGCACCTACCAAACACCGTCAACAAAACATCCCCGTCATTGACCGCGTAGCCGCAAAACGCTCCGAATCCTCCATCAGCGAAAGCACAAAACTCGCCTTCCACTCCAACACAGCCTCCGCCGACGGGTTCCGGGTCCCAGCGCTGCTACGCCGTGTAGCGACGTCACACCTCGAAACCAGTGGTAGTGCTAAGGGGGGGGATACGATCGTGGTGACGGAGCGGATGGCGGGTGCGGGGGAGAGAGAGGCTGGTGGTGGTGTGGCTGGGAAGAGGGGTGGCAAAGCAAGCTCGTCAATTAATTTTCACCAAAGGGAGCGCGAGAGGAAAGACGGCGTATTGGAGGCGGAGAAGAGGAGAAGGAAGAAGATACTTAAGGAGCAGGTCGAGGGGAGGAGGAAGGGGATTGTGGGGCTGTTTGCTGGGGGAAAGTTTGGTTAGAAAGTCATGTATCACTACCACTGCCAACGACGAAACCAAAAAAAATTAAATAAATAAAATCCTGTAAAAAAGAAAAAGAAAAAAAACCGAACTAAACTAACAAAAAAAAAACAGAAAAAAAACCGAACTAAACTAACAAAAAAAAAACAGAAAAAAAACCGAACTAACAAAAAAAAAACAGAACTAAACTAACAAAAAAAAAAAAACAGAACTAATTCGGGGAAAATTTTTTTCCCCCCTTTAACCCGTGGCGGCGGCTCTCCTCCGGAGGGCCCCCCCTCCCCGGGGAGCTTCGGGGGCAGAGGCGGGGGCGGAGGTGGAGGCAGAGGCGGAGGCGGAGGCGGGGTTGGAGGTGGGGGGTGGAACATCCCGAATGTGACAGGGGTATCTGGGCATCGAAGCTGGACCTCATTGCGTCGCTACACACATATTC
>JAJDFF020000358.1:0-33958 GCA_021527025.2 Geoglossum cookeanum | reverse complement strand
TTCTTTAGCTTTGAATCGTCGAATAGAAGTAGTCCTACCTTGCTTTCCAAGCGCCCGGAATCTACGTTCGTGACAGTTTGTAAGAAGTCTGCGATCTTGAATATGGTTCATGATCTATATGATGAACTCATGAGGCTTATGGTTACAGCTCAAGTGGGAGCTATCCATAATACTGTAATTCAGACTTGAGCTTTTTTATTTTTTTAAATAAATTCTAAACACCTGATACATTGAGTCTTTTTCTTCTTTTTACCTTTTCTCTCAACTTATTGCTTAGTCTTCCTTCCTTCTTCTTCCCCCTTCCCTTTTTCCAACCAATAGAGAGAGTACTTACTTGTACTTACTTACAGTATTTATATCTATATATACTATAGTAGGTTGTTAGTATGCATGTTAGGATACTGATAATAATAATAATAATAATAAGGGATAATTGCTTGCATACCCCTTAGAGGAATTTAATTTGCTTAAATACCCCCTTCAGAAAATTTTTTACTTGCATACCCCTCTCTCTTACTACTTTTTTCATTACTCTTTTTCTCAAGAATTTATATAACTATACAAGTATTTTCTATAATTTTCATCGATATCCTATTCATCATATTATCTCTTGACCAAAAATTCCTAGACTTTAAGTCTGCATATAAAGCAATTTTAGAATATATTGTTAAATAAGGCAAATCTTTTACAATTTCTAAATCTGATTGAAAACGATATATTATTATCTGTTATGATAATATCTGCCAGTTTTGAATTTGTGCCTCCGCCCTCAAGAATGATATTTGAATTACTATATTAGTACTGTATTTTTGTAGTCCTATTATATATCAAAATTTTCAAATGGTAAATTCAGTTGCTTACCTTATCAATTATCATCATAATTTTATTATCGATAATCAAAAATTACTTCCTATGCAAATCCAGAGTAACGAATGATTACAATATGAAAATTCTATTAAATATCATCAGGCATATTAAGTTCAAGAGGCTTTACGACAGGAAATCGAAGGGGATAAATCAGAATCCTTTTTGAAAACCTTGATACAGAATATCAAATAGTAGTAGATACTGATACTAGCAATTGATTTCTTCATTATTATATGGCACTAGCTAGTACTTGAATAGCATTTGAGCTTTGTTGGAAATTTGTTATATTGAATGAAATTTATATGAAATCTTGATATCAAATGACCCTTCTAGTTGCTTGTATTCTGAATAGAAATAATAAGATTCTACCGATTACTTAGGGATTGGTTTATATTAAAAATAGTGATAATTGGACTTGATTTTTAAAGTATTTAAAAGCAGATTTTTGGGGTATTGGAGATTCCAAAATGGTATTTATGAGTGATTGAGATAAGGGTTTGAAATAGGCAATTGCAACTATTTTCCCAATAGGATATTCAGTATATTGCTATTAGCATTTAACTGATAATATTCAAAAAGATTTCAGACTTCAATGTTGATAACTTTTTTGGAAAGCTACTTATATTATGACTGAAGAGAAGTTCAAGATAGTATTGAAAAAAATTGGAGAAGAAAAAAAAGTAGCAAAGCGATATTTGTAAAAAATATTACCAAAATATTGAATAACATATTGCTTTCCATCTTCTCAATATAGACATATCACCTCTAATATTGTGAAATCGATAAACTCCTCTTGGAATGAGATTTGTTCCTTATCTCCCCTAAAACTGTTGACAACAGTTTGGACTATGATCATGTGAACAGTATACCAGTGATCAATTCAACCCCAGCTTTCAGAAAAAATCACCAATATAGCAAAGAAGTAACTAAATAAGCAGTACTCAGAATCACTAAAATACAAGATATTCTTTGGGAAACAGAGAATAGAATAAGTCTTTATTTTCAATAGCTCAAGTTATATTGTGAATACATATACTAGAACTTGTTATTACAGAGAATTTCAAGAGTATCTCATCTCTTGTCAACATGTTATTGCCTTATGCTTTCAGTAAAGGCTAGACTCTTATGAATACATCGATTCTATGTACTTCGTCAAAGATTATCAACTTACTGTAAAAAGCGGTTTTCTGAGGACTTTGTAGCAGTGTGATGCTTGCTGGTCACTGGGGGTGCATTTCAGTGACTAGAGGCTACAATTAAGCTTGTGCTTGAGGTTGGCTGGCTAGAGAGGTCAGGTCCATGTCAGGTCGCGATATAGAAGTGGTTTGGAGATGTAGAATATAGGCAGAGACTCAATTCTAGTAGCTTGAAAGAACTGATTGCTGATGTAAGAACCGTAGCGTGGGTCTTAGGGAGATATAGTAGTGTGACGGCTTATAGTAACGATGGAGTAGCTCTAGCGTAGCGCAGTAGTAATGTGTTCGTAGAGGTAATATGTTATTGCGGCAGTAAAGAAGCAATTAGCAGGAGTGCTTTTAGTATTGTGACTTAGAAGAAGAACTAATTGCTGCCCATTCTACTATGGGCAGCGAGCTGCTTAAATATATAGTTTCGCTGGCTCTACACCGGCTACCTTGCCTCATAGCTTTATACCCATTGTCCTGACTTCTGCTAGTAATGGAGATGTTATCAATGGGGTGTTCGTGCTGCTTCCGTAGGCGTGCTGCTTTCGTAGTGATGTCTTTTGTCACAAACGTAGATTCCGGGCGCTTGGAAAGCAAGGTAGGACTACTTCTATTCGACGATTCAAAGCTAAAGAAGAGAGAAGGTATAGAAGGAGGCCTCATGTTTATATACATAAGAAGAGGAAACTCTCGAACCCGCCATGAATTGTCACGAGCCATGCCAGCCGCGGTTGGGCCTGCTGGCTATACTATGAGCGGTAGTGGTTCGCGGTAGTTCTGTCCGCAGGTTCGTTGGGTCCGTAGGTTCGTTGGGCAGCGCGGTTGAGGTCCGCGTAGAGGCTTGCGTCATGGTTAAGGCCCATGTAGAGGCTCGAGGGCTTTGCGCGAGGTTCGTGGGTCTGGTGATGAGCTCATGCGGCTCGATGTGGCTTGTGGAGGCTAGGTTCGTAACATCTTTGTCCAATAGAAACTGTTTCCGTCATGCGTCTGGATGCGCTTGATGTTATATGCTTACAGAGGATGCTTGCGGTTGCTTGCTTGTGGTCCCATCGTTGACGTGGAGGACTGACATCATAGAGTCTTCTGGAAGCCGTAAGCGGTTTGAGCAGTTCGACGTGGCTGAGAGCCTCCTTTTGAGAGTCTCATTGTCAGCGCCTTATAGCTGGCCTTGCTTCTGAGGCCAGTAATATGACTATCTAAAGAGTGCAGCTCAATAATCTCCTTGGGTTATATTATGCGCCAATCTGTCGACACAAGCATATATAGCCTACATGCCATTATACTTATATATGATCACAAAATGTATCCAATTTTAGAAAATGCATTATCAGAATTCCAAGAGTCTCAAGCATCTCTTTTGGGAAGACAGTAGAGATGTCCTAAAAAAAAGAGGTATCAAAAAGGTCAGAAGGGTAAGTGGAAACTTATTTGTAGTCATTGTGGTGAGGGTGGACATAATAGGAAGACATGTTCATATAGAATAGTATAGGCAGTAAGTTTGAATCAAATTTATTCTAATGATACCTTAGCTAACTTAGTATTTGAATAGATTTGGAGATTGTCTGAGATAGAATAGATTTTGGGGGGCATGTGGGTAAAAAATTTTCTGAGGGGGGTATTTGAGCAAATTAAATTCCCCTGGGGGGTATGCGAGCAATTATCCCTAATAATAATAATAATGCCTGGCAACGGGTCACTTTCTTACTTTTATTATTATTATTATTATTATTATCCCGTATCGTATCCTGGACCTTTTTCCAAGTGTTCATCATCGTATTGGAGCAGAAATCCAGCCCTTTTGGCAACACCTTCTAAACAAAACAAAAACAAACACTTTGTACCCTGGCACGCGCATGCAATCCTTTTTTGTATCTCATGTTCGCCGTGTGCAAGGAAAAAAAAACGGGTACAAGACTCTCTCTCTCTGCTATTCCCAAGCCCCTGGAGCGAACGCCGCGGGCCTGTTGGAATGAATTGTCTGGGAGCTTTGTCCCCTTGTGCCACCAACATCACCACAACACAAATCACATCTGACCGCAATTACTATATATACAAGTACAGTATAACGGTACCCCCATTTCGCCGGCCGCACGCCCCAAAGTACTTTTCTTAGATGCCGCCAATATCACGGGCCAACTGGTAGTATTAAAATGGGTTATTTTGGGCTTCCAGTCCCAGACATGCCACCCAATGTTCCCCCCCCTCTGTTCCCGTTCCTACTGCATTACGTTCCCATCTTCCTCCCCGTTTTCGCCTCCGGCAAGGATTTTTGTTCTCGGTATTGAACCGTCAGCATCTGGCGCGCCACCCGGGG
Organism: Geoglossum cookeanum; assembly: GCA_021527025.2. Classification (NCBI taxonomy): domain Eukaryota; kingdom Fungi; phylum Ascomycota; class Geoglossomycetes; order Geoglossales; family Geoglossaceae; genus Geoglossum; species Geoglossum cookeanum. Next base: position 29,593 of record JAJDFF020000358.1, on the reverse strand, counting down.
TTACAGCGACTACGTTTCCAGCTTCGTCTACAAATTCGAAATTGTATCTGGATAGTAAATGGGGGATTGCAGATAGCTGTGGCCCATATCGCGCTGTATTGTCGTATAGCTCGAATAGCGGCACAGCGAGGAGCTTCATGTTTTTGGGGACACTAAGAACCTCTATAAAGTAAGTGTTAGCCGGAGGGGGGCGGTCCCCAGTATATGTAAGTCAAGAGATTGGAGGCACCACGTACTGCTCCGAGGCAGCTGGATAAAGTACAGTTTCTTGCACTCCTTTGGGCGCGTCACATGCGCTGGGATGAATGGGTACATGAAGGTCTCGAAGTTGGGTCGCCACCATTGCGCAAGAGTATCGCCAATCTCCCACTCGTCGTTGACGCCTTCACCCGAGAATTGGGTTCCCACGGGTGCTAGGCGCTCATTGAGTCGCGACTTGAAACCTTGGATTTCGTCGTCGTTGGGCTGGAGGTAATCGCCTGGCCTATTGGATTACGGTCAGCTTTTCAGGGTAATGGGGAATTCCCGTGTCAAACTAAGCACGGGAACTGCAATACCTACAGTTTGAAAAAGGCATTCGCAATCTGTAACATCAGAATGTGTGGATGATTATGTTCGTGGCACACTAGAACGCCTTCGCAAGTTCGCCGCATGCCATACTGCTCATAGTGCTCCTCGAGGCGACGGAGGCGTGCTAGAACAGAGGGGTCTTCCTCTGGCTGATTCTCCTTCGTGCCGAATGTGTAATTGCTAAGGGGAAAGAGACGTATGGTCTTCGGTTGATTTGCTGAGAAAGGTTGCGGCAGGATCGGACTGTACGGATGTTAGATGTAACCCGGTATTAAAACGACTACTGGGCATATCGAGCTCACGGATAGGAGGTCTGAAGCGAGGTAGCAGTTATTGTTGACATTGTGGTACGAGGCGGAGGCTATAGGGCTGCGAGAGTCGCAAGTCGAAAGAGGGTTGCAGTGGTCAGGATAGTTGTAGGTTTCGTTTTGAGTGAAGCCTGCTTAGTAAGCGAATATGAAGAAAGCTGCTGGTAGTTGGTTGGAAATTGCATCTCTAAACCTCCCCTACTAGGCTTCATCCTGTCACATTGGAGAATGGAACCTTATGGGAAATCGCGTCTTAATTGTTGCCGGGAGCCTGGCTCTACTATCTGTCTAAAACTTCCTCTATGCAACCTAAAAGCCTCCTCTATCATGAGCGAACTGCAAAGTGCCTGTATCGACGTAGTTACAAACCCCTAATCCGTGATGGGAGAAACTGCGGGAGATATCCATGCTAATCTAGACGCTAAGTTCTCAAAGCTTTGCCTCGGTTTCTTCATATTTACACAGGTCTCTAACCGGCCCTGAACTGACCTGGAGTTTTGCCTTGAACTCGTGGACGTTTTCGATCATAATTGTCCGTTTGACAGCTAGGCTCCCTCTTTTGCTGGGACTTGTATCTGGAATCTCCCCATTTATCAAATGTGCTTCCTTTGGCGGCGGGACTTGGATCCCTAGATTCTGTAGCATGGTGTTTAACAGCTCCCCCTGTACGATAGTATCGGTCCTTTCGTTGTCTAGCTTGAGATCGTTAACCAAATGGTCTCTTACCGCCAGAACGATTGCTCCCCGATCACCACCAACGACATCCACATCCCCAAATTTCTCTTGCAGTGACTCATGCTTCGAATCTAGTTTCATTGACTTGAAATGTTTGTTCAAACTGAGAATGAAGTCCGCTTTCTTCTCAATCATTGCGGTACCGTTAGGGGTAACTGTGGAAGAGGATTGTGCAATCATGTGGATTGATAGTTTGGAGCGTGACTGGGACGATGGATCGATGTATCGCTTAAAGAAATCGATAAGTTCGGGTTTAGTGAGCGATTCGATGAAGGGTATATCGTGGTGAACTAGGAATGTCAGTGTTAGACCTGGATAACCTGGCTGGGTACGTACCTTGCTCAAAATCGAAGAATTCATTCCCGATGTGAGTCCAATAATTGCCACTCTCTTGTTCAAGATTCTTGGGCTTCTCCAAGCGTTTAGCCAATAGGCTCCTCTTGTGCTCATCGAACTCCAGTTCCGGCATTTCGTTCAGCGTCTTTAAGAATCCCTTTAAGAACTCATCAATTCGCCCCTCCAGATACTCCGCAGGGCGGTCACTTTGCACGAGGACCCTATACCCCATTGTTGTGGCCGTCACTCGAGACCCAGAGAAAACTACATACCCTAATTGTTCCTTGGTGCGGAGCTGGTCAAAACATGGTTCTTCCGTCAATTGTGCAAAGAGAAGCAGTTTTGCTCTGAGGGCTCTGTCTGAGTTGTCACCAATAAACAAGAAGTGTTCAATGCAGTGGTTAACATTCTTCGGATCTTTCAAAGTTCGCCGATAAATAAAGCTCTCGCCCTTAGGTAGAAGTAACGAACGACGTATAACCCATTGGTTCTGTGGGAGGACGCGAGGGTTGAGTACAGAACCCACGAGGTCCGCGATCTTTAGTGCTTCTTCTTTGTCTAGATTGCCGTGGGCAAGTACTTCGATATGCACCTGACGCAGCAGCTGCGGGAAGAAGTTCCTGATATCTGTTGCCGTGACATGGGTGAGCTCGGCGAGAAGTTGCTCTGTAATCCACCCTCTCTCGCTGGTTAACCACCGGGTAAATTCTCCAATTTGCTGGTATGGTTGATGGTAGTCCCAATTACGGTATTCCCTCACTATCCTCTCTTTGACAACCTTAAATCTGTCATCTTTCACGTCTAAATTCTTCATGCTGTCGAGGAGTTTCTTTAGGAGAACGAGTATCTTGTGGTTGTAGCCGTTCAGTTCCACATCTAACCCAGCGGAATGCGTGCTGAGTGAGTACTCTAACCCGGCAATCTCCGCATAGTAGGAGTATTCCACCAGAGCGTCCTTTATCAACTCACAAAAGAGTTTTGATTTTACAGAATTCTCCGGGGTGGCGTTCACCAGCGAATTCCTCAGAGTGATAAAAACGTTGGCTTTCGGCACCCAGAACGTATCATCTTTCTTCCACCAAATTCTAACACTCTCGTCATTTCGTATCAACTTGGGGTATTTGAGAGGTTTTGTGACCTCTTTCTTCTTCACCTCCAACTCGGTGGGAAAAAACTCGTTTTTGTGCGGTAGGTGTAGATCTGTTGGTCTCTCTTCGTGTGTGCTCTCTCCTGCACGCTGAATCTCCTGCAGAAAGTTTGGTGGTATCTTTTCGACCCTATATTCTGTTCCATACCACTTCTCTTTTTGATCCCAATCAACAGGAGGGTCCTGGCTCACGATTGCCAGTCTAAAGTTATCAACCCGGAGAAAGCCGAGGGCTTTTTCTATAGCCTTTTCGTCAAATTTCCTCATCAGGCTCGATCCACTTAGCAGAAGATTTCTTGGAAACGGCTTCTGCATCATAGAGCTTAATCTGCTGGTGAATGTGCGGATGGGGGTCTTCTGTCGGAAGCGAAAGTCGACCATAGCCATTCCCTTCAACTCGTCGAATATCCACTCTTGTGGGGGAGTTTCTCGGATGAGAGACAGGTATTGGAAAAATATCTTGACGATCTCCTGGTAGTTCTTTAGTCCTTCCTCAGTAAGGTGTATTGAGGTGGTAAAGAAGGCTGCTCCTGGACAAATTGGCATGGTTCCGGCTCCAAGACCATTTGCCCAGCCTTTAGCTTTGATATACGCCAAAATACTCCCAGGGCCCTCGTGGCCAATTAGGTGGCTCAAATACCGACTTGGTTGGGACTCATAAAGCAAGTCTTCGTCCATATAAGGAAATACTATCTCGAGTGTGCGAGTATCCATGACGGGCTTTGCAAAGTACTGTGTAAGCAATTCGTTGTCTGTCAACGGCTGCTCATCATCCCATTTAGTCCGAGGTAGATCTTTATTGCGAACTTCCGAGAAGAGCTCTACAACCCAAGTCTCTAGTTGATTGAGAGACTCTGTCCCGAGGACAACAAGCTTCATTCTATTTGCGGAGTATTCTTTCTCATGAAACTTCATGAACTCTTCTCGAACATCGATACCGCGCTCTTTTGGTAGATCCCTAAGCGTCTCAAGATTGCCAGTCGAAAAATGGCAATATGGATGTTTTGGGTTTGAAAGAGTCTTGCTGAGTTGATGAAGCCTCCACACATCACTCTGGAGATTTTTCTTATTCTCAGAATCAACAGCCTTCAGTTCTCTATCCAGTGTCGAGGGTAAAAATAATGGTGCGATGAAAAACTGCGCGAAGCGGTCAAGTGCACCATAGAGCGGTGAGAATTGAAGTTCCTGTGATGATCCATTCATTGGCATCCCCGCGCCTGGAGTGGATGCCCTACTACCATGGTTCGATGATGCAGAAACCTCAAAGAAGTAATTGGTTGATGTCCCTCCGGTGTATGCGTTCGAATTGCCACTGTTGGATGTGAGATATTGATTGTAGTCATTCTCCTTTGGGTACTGGCGGAGTATTAGAATGTAGGTTCTGCAAGATCCATGAGTAGGAGATAGCATACCTTTTCAGTTCCCATGAACAACAAGTGCTCCACAGCATGAGCCATTCCGGGCATATCTGGTCTGTCGCTGAAATTCCCAACATTCACATCCATTGCAGCGCCGGCTTTGTCTGTTTCAGGATCGTGGATCAAGAGTGCCTCCAGCTTATTTGGTAAGCGTATCACTCGGTATGAACGATCATCGAGAGCAGGCGTCTCCATTCGGTCTGTTAGGAGCTCTGCCGAAGGAATCGAATGGTTGCTGGAAGTCATGGTTGCGAGCGTAGATAGGCGTCTGGATGGTGGGGGAAGATGGCTATACGTATAATGATCTGTTGGCCGGGGTAGGAGCAAAGGTGCGGTGGGGGGCCGCTTGGTGGTGCACGGTGCAGAGTGGATGCGGCTCGGACCTTTATAATGATAGAGGGCGAAAGACTTGAGTAGGGACAGACGACGGCGTGGTCTAGACGCCGACAAGCAAGCTTCAGGATTGCCGCTCCAACTACACCTGAAATATGGCTGTGTAGACAAAGTTCTTGGGTTATAGTTGTACGGCGCCTGGATTGGCGTTGTCGATGTGCTCCAACGCGCGTGTAGGCGCTGTGTTTGGACCTCAGAAATGAAACGAGTGAACACAAAGGCGCGAGCTGCACTCTGTCTCAGCAGGGCAGTGTTGATGATAAGAGGACGTGGTATTCCAGACGCGGAAGACAACAGCAATTTGGGCATGGGAAACCCGCATGAATTGAGAGATGGAGAGCGGTAAGAAGACTGCTGATGGACAAAGCAACAAATTCTTGTGGCTGGGCCGCGAATCTTCCCAACCGACTGGGGCCGGCTGGGCCTAAATAAGATAATCCTACATTGCGATGAGGTTGCTGGCTTCACGTCGAGCGGTTGAAATTGCATGTCTTGCGGGTATCTTTTCTGGTGCAACAACTACAGACATCTTGCTGGCTGTGGGTGGTAATTGGCTATCGGCACGGCATGTTCGGCGGGTGTATGCAGGAGATCTACCGATTTCTTGGGTCGGAGCTTCGGAAGACAGCTTCTTTGGACTTCGATTTGGCAACGTGAATACTTCGTCACTTGACTTTAGTGCCTCCCTACCGAAGCCCGCTCTACGCAAGAGGCCGTGGGTAGTACAGAGCACATACATAACATATGCGTGTGTGGGTGGGTAAGCTAATATGTATGTTGGCCAGCAAGGGACTCAAAGAATCAGCCTGGCAGCATTGCCTCGCCATTCCGACGCAGACTGTCAACAAATAGCATTACTCCGGCTATTCGGGTGGTTGAGAATTGTCTCGAGCGAATCCGAGCCATATGCTGGCTGCGGTGTGCGATAAACAATCGGCTTTGCAGGATCGCGGGAGAGATTGGTTCAAAGAGCTCGCGTATGGACAACCCTTTGTCCTCAGGGTTCATCTCCGTTGCGGGCAGTCCCGCACGATATGGCCTGACTTCCCGCACTTGTAGCATTGTACTTCTCTCCGTTTACCTGACCGTTGTTGATCCCCTTGACTTCCGCCCCCTGATATAGAGGAAATCCCGTAGAGGAGCCTTTTCTCTTTCCTCTCCTCTTCTGCCTCTCTTCTTGCCTCTCTCAACGCCCTCTGTCTAGACTTTGCCCCACCGCTCGTGCCTTTGCTGTTATCGGGGGGTGGCGGGTGGTCATCGGCATCGTCATCATTATCATCAGCATCATCATCGGAACCGGAAACATTGTGTGAAGACGGCGTAGGCTCATTTTGGGGGGACTCTTTTGCATTCTGATAGGATTTCTCAATGTCAACAAATCTGGCATAACCATCGATAGAGATCCCTGAGTAAGTGCATATATTGACATTTGCGATTGGATGGCGGTCAAAATTACCTCCCAAACGTGTGTGAAGTTCCCGAACCGCTTTCTGCCTACAACACTGTTGCTTCTCCATCCTTGTCCATCTTGTTCGTCGCCTCTTAATTCGCTAGCCTTCGGGTCATCGAGTCCTGCGAAGCCAGTGCCAACGACAAGGAGATCTTTGCGCTTGCTTGTCTCCCTGTTCTCCTGGAAACTTAATACCCAATGTGTTTCCCCTGCCTCTGCGGCCTGTCTGTTAAGAACTTCCTGCGAGGCTGGAGATGCTTGCCAACCTGGGCTAGGAGCTGCTGGCGATGCTGGGGGAGAGAGCTTTTGGCGTTTTAAAGATGGTTCATTATGAGTAACTAGAGAAGCAGAGGCTGCCGCTCGTTGCATGAACTAGGAGGAATCTGTCAGTAACGAAAGCTTCAACGAACTTCTTAAAAGAAATGCGGCTTAGACGAAACCTTCATCGTAAGAAGTCGGGAAGACATGGTCTTCGGCGGCTTGGCCATTGCCGCCTGTGATCCGGACATTGCACATGCAGTTTACAAAGTGTCTGTCTCTTGCGGTTGTGGTTGTGGCCGTGGACATTCTGAGGTCACGTGCACACATGGTTTTCGAACGCAACCTGCAGCATTCAACTGTCTTGACCACAACCCAATATGCTCTCGACAATGCGCACTCGAGGGTTCCTACTATGCACTCGCTGGTATCAGGTCCCAATGCTCCGGGCTTACTCGAGTGGTGCTACAAACGATCTAGTTGACTCTACACCACCTAAGAAGGCCCAAAATGTCGCTGATGCGAATGCTCTGCCGACATCATCGAATGGCGCCCACGACTACGCGCTGAACGAGCTTCCTAGTGAAGGAGGGAGACGGAGAGCTATGCAAGCACCGAACCGAGAAGGCACTTGGTCAAGGGGTCAGCAGTCAAGAAGCAAGGCCATGGCTGGCCCAAGATTCGAGCAAACTATTTTGGAAGACCAGGTACGCTTAAGATGAAAGATTGCCTGTTAATAGTCGCTGCATGTTTCTACTTTCTAAGGTCCCACCTTCCTACGGGTACTAAGGTCCGGGTTCTCTCTAGCCTCAACCCTATGCAGCAATTGAGCTCATCCACAAGCAGCCTGTAAGATGGGTGAAGGAGCGAGTTGTCTCGTGTGATGGCGGAGGTGGGCCCCTCGGTCACCCGAGAATTTTCATCAATGTGGACAAGCCGGAGATCAATCGCTGCACATACTGTGGGCTTCCATTTGTAAGTAAAACTTGTTATACCCATCCCTGGAGGTGAAGCTCTGGTACAGCCGCATGCTGGCACGGACTTACTGACGGTTGAGACATCTCAGGCGAACCACCATCACAAGGCACACCTGGAATCTCTCCAACAGACAAGCTACCCCCTGACTGCCCAAGGTGACGCAGCGGAAGTCCCGGAGTCACAGAGGGTTAGCAACGAAGCGCTCGGTCAACGCTGACGGCAAGGACGCAGTAGTAGTGTTTGAGATAGCTTCTGTACATTTTGGACTGAAGAAATGTAGACTTATTTTCCCGTTAAATCTAGATTACGAGAGCGAACAGCTCGGACTTTCTAAACGGCTAAAAACCCATTCCCCGCCGAGAACTGTGTTATATAGCATCACCAGTTGAACTTTGTTGCGCATGCCATCTCACTTTACTAACAAGGCACTGATATTCCCCGTAACCGCTTCACTTGTGACAAACACCAGAGGGGAAGCATGTACCTCTAATGGCCGGGAACAGGAGCGTATTCCTGCTTCTAACGTGAAACTGAAATTCAATATCGTAGGAACGTTTAAATTCTGTTGGAGTGCGTATCAAGTCAATATGGGAGAGATCGTTGGCTGTCGAAGTAAAAAGTAAAAAATAATCACATTGAATGGTATTTTGAACAAATCATTGGCTATAAGTAGTAGCAAAGGAGTTGGTAAACTCCCTGCAGACGGATTTTTGAACGCCTTTTGGGTAAAGAGGATTCATAAGCAACTAGGTAGCCAGAAGACTGCTTTAGCAAAGGAAATGGCCACTCCCCTGGCATAGAACGAAGAGCACAGATGTTGGGATGTGAGCGAGAGGCACAGCCATGCTCGACTTGCTCCAAAAGCGCTAAACACATGCAACGTTAGGGAGGCCACCGTGCCTCACCTCGTGAAAGATGTCTCAAATCGGGGCATGTCCAAACTCCTTCGTCACCCTGAGAGAATCCCTGTACCCGCTAGTGCAAGCGGCCACCCTGGTGGCGTCTATACACTGCATGAGAACGCTTACGGTATGTAGGCTGAGCATCTTCATTTCCAGGGAGAATGGTCTTAGTTGATGTGCAGAGCACTGTTACTCGTTCCTCTACTACAATAACCTCATCAACTCGATTGCCCGTCGTATAGTAGATAGTACTGAGAGTAGAGAGTTCACGGGGGACAGATGTTGGAGTAGGCGCAGCTGCTGTTAGGGGTTCGGTGTAGGCCACTGGCTGATTCTGGGTTGGATTGGTCTCATCGCCTGCAACAGCGACTGACACAGCTAGAGGTGTGACAGTCGGGGGAGTTGGAGTCTGCGGTAGGTTCGAAGGTAGCAGCGAAGCTGGTGGGTAGGACTCCGTAGGCCCTTCGGATGCGTATCCTGGACCGCTTTCAATAGGAACTGCGTATCTTATTAGTGGGGTCCAGCGAGTAGCTAGAAGACAGGATTTGGTACCATTGCCAGGTAAGCCAGCCCTTGGGCCGCTGCAATCCTCAGATTGGAGATCGGATGGTATGGAAATCTTCTGTACCTTCTGCTGAGCCTCAGTCTGGAGTTCGAAGAGGTTGCAATCCTCGACTTTTCCTGACAGGCTTGTGCAAACGTCAATCGCCGACTGGAGCAACCCGGGCTCCCATGCGGCAATGAAATCACCATGGTACCCGAAACCTGTGCAGAAGAAATCAATATATATATATATATATATAAAGGCTTTGCGACGGGGTGCGGGCGGCATACCAGTTGGATCTCCATTCGAAATCATGAACTCGCCTGCCTTATCCTTGAAGGCATATGTGTTCCAAATTGTTTCATAAAAGAGCCCAGGGAGCTGGATATCGAAACCATCTGGGCAGGTACCATCTATAACAAGATCTGGATAGGCGACGTGGGCTTTGTGGCTGGGAGAATCCACATCCTTTCCATTCCAGCAGCTTGGAAACATAAGTTCGAAGCGCACGCCATCTTTGCAATGTGCATCCAGGTATGCCTTCTCAGGGAGGGAGTGGCGAAAGAGTGAAGGTTCGGGAGCACTGTTATAATCAAGACAGTTAAAGCCGAGGGCCTTCTGGGACAGCGCTTTTTGGGTTTTTTGGTCCGGAGGCCAATTAGACTTTGGAGGGTCAGGGACGGGCCAGGTGAAGTTACGTTGAAGAGTGTCGCCAGCGATCATTTGAAAACCTGGAGGAAAAGCCTTGATATTTTCGCCATTGAGGAAGTAGTACCTAGAACCCGCTACATTAGCTTTAGACACACACAAACTAGAGGCCCGGCTCCAGTTGATGGTGGTTGCAGCTTATGGAGTAAGCAAGGGATGCGCGTAGCGGGGAGCAACTCACGCAAGCATTCCACCAACTTGGTCAACTAACTCCGTCGTGCCATCAGCTCCAATGAAGTACAAAGCCGGGGTCCAATATGCAGACTTGTCCTGGAGAACTGCGCAGCTAGTTCCCTTGGACGCCATCAAGTCATCATATGTAGAAGACACTCCGAAACCTATTGAAGGAGTTGAAATATGGTTAGCATAAGTGCATTATAAGCCGCCATGAGAGATGTAGCCATCTCAAACATAGCTACCATAAGCTATATCACTCTAGCCACGAACATGGGGACTAACGCACGTCGCCCAAGGGGTGAACTTACTTGTTCCTCCGTGAATCGCATGGGCATGTTCGGAAACGGTGCCAAAATTCTTGAGCGGATCTATGCGGGCAATTCCACTTCGGCCTTGGCATGGCAAACGCCAGAAGGCTTCAACTTCAGAAATGCTTGTGAGCAAGGCGGTGGCGGTAACTACGCCAGAATAAAAGGGTTTCATGATGGGGCGTTATAGAATGGATAGCTATCCACAATAGGCTCTTGGTAGTGACTGTAGAGAAGTGAAGAGACGATGCGGATATGCATGGACAGAGAGGGGGAGAGAAAGAGAGTGGAAGAATTGCGCAAGCTGTATTGGTGACGGAAGAGGGGAAGTGGCGTGACGTTTTGAAGAGAACAACGTTGTGAGGGGGGTTGTAGGTTTGAGGGCCCGTCTCTCTAGAGACCAGAACCACACCAAATCCCCTCCTAATCCCCTCCTATCCCTAGATATTCGCTCGAGATCAACGACGAAATGGACAGCGGTTCCTCCACAATCTTTGCACTACAGGGACGTCGCAAACGGTCACAGACCCTATCCCAAACGAATGTAATTGAAAAATGAATACTCCTCCGGGTGATAAGTCAGTTGAATTTCTGGCGCAATGGATCAACGTTCAGTCTTGGGCAGGATGCCCTACTTTCTGGTTGTCCGGCAGAGTAAGGACAGTAGTGCACCAGGCTCCACAGTTGCGTTTGGTAAAGAGAATGTTACGAACAAAATCGCCAGCGCCTAGTTAAATAACCAAGTTGAAAGAATGACCTGAACCCGACACGGGTGCCGCAAAGGGTGGGAGGGGGGGAAAAGAGCGTCCGGAGGGAAGGAGAGAAAGAAAGGGGAGAGGAGAGGGTGGGAGTGCGCTACTCTTAATCAAATGGTATATAGCCTTACTGCACGGCAACATGGCCCAACTTGACATAATGCTCTGGGTATGCGCCGGGTTGGGCACTGAGGCCCGTCAGGCGTGCCCGTAGAGCTGTAATTGCGGTTGTCAATACGTCAAATCCCTTAAATTCGAGGGTGGTGGTTGGCTCTCTGAAACGTCTCGTTAAGATGATCGTGTCGCACGATCGTGATGTCATCTCCCACGCCAACGAAACGATCGATCATGGACAGTAGATACTATACATACGGCGCATATACGTGTACCTGCGCAAGTAATTGTACGCTCCAAATCTCCCCTCTGCTCAACTCCATTTTTTCCTCTTGCCGCACCAGACACAAAGTTTGGCTGCGAAAACGACAAAAGGGAGTGCGCTTACATAGGGCGGCGTGCTGCGCCGCAAGGAGAATCTGGGGAAACGCCCGCTTCCGTCTCTCGGGACGCACGTGGTAAGCCCACATCATGGCTCATTTCCATGAAACGGGCTCGTTAATGCGGACTGCCAGAGCAACGCAGCCGGGATCGTGGCATGCGAAACGCTGGCCTCGTTGCGAGAAAACTCGTTTCTACGTAGAACTGCACGCAGCACTCGTTGCATTCCGCGAGATTAAACAAGTTTGTCTACCGAACCAACGATTTTAGCAAAACCCGTCTGGAAAGAAAATGTCTAATCTACTACTTATTTGGGCTTGCCTAAACACCACAACTCCAAATTCATCGGGGGAATAGATTCGGGCCTTGAACGGTGCTCACAGAAACCTTATGCTGGGGCCAGCTTCCATTGGTGTCCAACTCCCATCACTCCTCCATATACCAGCTCTGGTATAGTCGGCAGAATTACTCCCCTGCATGTACCCAAATCGGAAATAGTACGGCAAGTCTTCACCAACAGGTCGCTCCCATGTAAACTCGTCCTGGTTATTACTTTTATACCCACGGAACCTTTCCACGTCATTGACGAGCACACTCAGGCCATCAAAGGGCTCCGGCAGTGGAGTCCAGGAAAAGGTGATGTTGGCTGCACTGACTTGGGTGAGGGCAACAGTTGGGAGTAGGGAGTTGTACTGTCCATCTCCCAACAGTGCAGCAGGGGTTTGGAGGATGCTATCGAAATCCCAGCGGGCAATTCCATTGATGAAAAGTCCAACTAAGATCCCCTGGTAGAGTAAGGATGGCCGAGTCTGGATTGCAGTGCCAGGGAGGAGGAGTAGAGCCAATATGTAGTGGTGAATGCGAAGATTTAGACCTGGTATTGCCGCGAAAAGTGCCAGGGTCACACCAAACAACAGGTATAGCGCCAGATATCTCGGAAGGCGACCTTCGAGGCGGAGATACCAGACCTGACCAATAGCGATGAGGAGGATGGCAATAGAAATGGTAGCAAGAGCGGCCTTTGCACCGGGTTGTTGATCAAGGTCATGGGGTGTGAGCCGCTGTATTGGGATGAAGTCGAAAGTATAGTTTGTCAGTGCCCCAACCCAGCAACCCCCTACCCAAAGAATTGTTTTCTCGTACTGAGCTACTAGGCCCTTTAATTGCGGACGGACGCAATACCGGTAAAGGACGAATGCCACGAAGGCCGCAGGTAAGAATCGCCCGACGATGACCGAAATAATGGAGCTATAGCTGGACTGGTTTGGCGGATCCGAAACAAGCCCAACGTGAAAGAAAATTCCTGTAAAAAGCGATCCGAAAAATACAGCAGGTGATATGGTAAAAATAGAGAGGATGGAGGTGAAGGTGGCAGATATTGCTAGTAGGGGCCATCTAAGATCATTGCAATCAGAAGGTGGCGTAGATACGAAGGTGAATGATAGAGGAAAGCTTGAATCAAAGCCAATACTCTCTATGCCGTTTTGGACAGTGCTGGAGAAATTGTCCGCTTGGCCCATCAAAGAGACCACCCCACAGCCACCTCTCTTGTTATCGACCACACCTGCATGTAGTGCGGCCCCACACAAGAACGAATCGCCACGATAAATCGCATCGCCCGTAAGGCCAACCCCACCCTTCTGCGGGCCACCAACGACGAGTGGCTGATATACTACCTCCTGTGCGCCTACTGCATGTGGGTTGAGAACCTTCGCGCCTCGGCAGTCGGCAGGACAGCTGAAGGCAAATGTGCTGTTTTCAAAGGGCCTGCAGTTGTTTCCGTCTAACCCACAGCCGTTGGCAGAAGCCCTAATTCCGTCAGTAAAGTCTCCCACAGGTATACGATAGGAGCCAGGATTGCCAACCAGTAGCTAGCTATGCAAGATATCCGGTGGGCCACGCCGTACCCCTCAATTTGTGTCGCTGAGATGGAGCCATGAAGGACTGCTACAAATGCCAGGAGCCATACAAAGTAGAAGGCTAGCAAGAATGCGAGCTTGTGTTTTCGTTTCGGAAGGCATCTGTCCAGAAACCGAAATGGTAGTGACTGAAACCGGGGGAACAATGAATTAATCTTCTGGATCTGTGGCGGCTCTGGACCCTTGACCCACGTAACGACCGCTATATAGACCCGCTTTGCATGGTGGAGCAGCGGTGGGCATCGACGTAATGAGAATGCGCCATGGTGGGAGATTAGCGGAGACTGGGTGGGTTCGCCGGTAGAATGCGCCGCGCCGTGGGTTTCTGGATCCATAGCGCTGCCCTGATAGGGACGATAAAGACGTAGAACGTAGTCTTAGGCCGGCTTCGAGATTAATAGTGTACTGTGTCTGGAGGAGGATGGACTTTGCTCCATCGACCGAGCATGTTAGACAGACACGCCATGTAATAGTGCATAACTGGTAGGCGCTGAGCGAATATAGATGGTGGTTGGTGGTTCTGTGCCGTTCGGAGTTAGCGGGGCAGGCATCTTTTATCCTGATAAGGATAACCTTCAATTCACAGCCTCCAGGCTTACATTTTAAACCGTCCCATCGCGATCTTCTATATGTCTATACTTTAAGCTGCAATGCCGGACATGCATACGCCTAAGGTAGATAGGCTCCCGCTGCCGTTAGATCTCTCACATCACTTCTCCCGAACGTCGAAGGCAAGGAAGGAGAGCAGCATCAAAGACTTCTATAAGTACTTTGCAATTCCAGGCATTGCAAACCTTGCTGGAGGTATAGCCCTGGAACTCCAGATCCAAGTCTGTCCACTATTGACGTAGATTGGAGGTCTCCCAAACGCGTCGTTTTTCCCCTACGACACCTTAGAGTCATCAGTAGCTCTCCCAGAACGATTCAAGCCTACGCCAAATCACTCAAGTGGATCGTCCGGGAGCACCCCTCACAGTGCGGCTATTGCGCCGCTGACCGGAGGAGATCCGTCTTCCACTCACTTGCTAGTTCCGAAGTTCTCGGGGACCACGAATAGACTACAAGAGATCGATTTGAATACTGCACTTCAATATGGTTCTGCTCAAGGCTATCCGCCACTTTACACTTTTCTTCGCCAGTTCACGCGCGAGAACATGCATCCCAATGTGCCTTATAGAAATGGGCCGGAGATAGTACTGACATGCGGCTCGACGGATGGATTCAACAAGTCGATCGAAATATTGTCTAATGAGTGGTCCGCCGAGAAACAGCTGATATGTGAGCGAGAGGGAATACTGGTGGAGGAATTCTGCTACATGAATGCCGTTCAATGCGCAAGGCCGAGGGGGCTGCATGTTGTGCCTGTCGGAATGGACAACGAAGGTATGAAAGCTTTGGGACCGGGCGGTCTTAAAGATGTTCTGAGCAACTGGGATGAGAGCAAGGGTAAACGGCCACATTTGATGTATACTGTTACGTATGTTTAAACTCCCGGATCTTCCCCAATGCAGCTGACGAGTACCGGAAGCGTTGGGCAAAACCCTACGAGTAGCACACTATCCTTGCAAAGGCGGAAGATACTATACAAAATCTGCCAGACGTTCGATATTATCATCATAGAGGATGATCCGTATTGGTTCCTACAATTTCCTTCTGTGTCCGGTCCTGACATAGTCCAGCGCTCTTTTCCCAGACCGCTCCCGGATGTCACAAAGGCAGCAAAGTCGTCCGGGTTTGACTTCTTAGACTCTCTGGTACCAAGTTACATATCTATTGACGCTGATGGCCGTGTCGTGAGACTAGATACATTCTCAAAAACAATATCTCCTGGTTGTCGACTGGGTTGGATCACAGCTCAACCTGCCTTGGCAGACCGCATTCTCCGTATCACGGAGGTCTCTACTCAACAACCCAGTGGCTTTGTTCAGTCTCTTGTCGCCGAACATCTCATTGGTCCTTGCGATTCACATGACGGTGGTCGGGGTGGGGGAAGGGACGGCAAGGGCTGGGCCGTCGAGGGCTGGGTCCGGTGGCTTGCTGGTCTTCGTGGCGCCTATGAAAGGAGGATGCGTAAGATGTGTGGGATACTCGAGGAAGGGAAGTATGCGATAGAGTCAACAGATCTCTGCAATGAAAGGGGCGTGACCACAGAGTCCTGGAGTTTCATTAGCAAGGTGCAGATGTACAACTTTGCCTGGCCTCGGGGGGGCATGTTCGTTTGGATTAAGATAAACCTCTTAGCTCATCCACTACACGCTAAGATCGAACTACCAAAGCTTAGTCATGCACTGTGGCTACACCTTACCACCAAACCACACCTTGTACTGGTGGCTCCCGGAACTATTTTCTCCTCGACCCCGGAAATTGCCGAGCAGAGAGGATTCGAATTTTATCGGCTATGCTTTGCGGCGGTAGAAGACGATGAGGTGGGATCTGCCAGCCACCGGTTCGTACAGGGCGTCAACAGCTTTTGGGCAATAAATGATCTGGAAGAAATGAAGAAAATACTTGGAGCGGGCACCAGTGGTGGATATGATGTTAGAGATTCGATCTACTCTTGGTAGGGGATTAATCGCTATAATGTGGTCGAGATCTCTTGACACGAAAGGACATGAGCCTGCACCGAAGGACTAGGGTGCCTCTAGTGTGGGAGAAACCGATCCCTGAAGCGGCTATAACGTGGGGATTAAGACTGAAGAGTGGTAGATGTGGGGCCGCCATTCGATGGGCATATTTTCCCGGGGTTTGGTGTATTCCTAGGCAAGGTCCATATGGGCCAGATATATACGTATAGTTGGGTCACAATGTATGAATATTGTCAGGACAATAGACTATTCTCATAGCGCTATTATCCTTATAATAAGAGCCCGGGGTAGGGGTTGAGCCGCGTATTCATATTCTTGCAGCGCGACTCGACTGTAGGTAGGAAGGGTTATGTGGGAATTATCGGGTTGCGGTTCGGTGGCCTCCGGCTGTTCTGTGACAGCTCAACTTAGTTGAAGCACAAAGCGTATTAAGTTGACTAGAGGCACCTGTTTCTACACCCTTGGATTCCCCGACGTTTAAACTATGTCGGCACATACACGGTCATATGCCTGGCGCTAATGTAGTGATGATGGTGTGTGTATGTTGTAAGGTGGTGCTGGGTTGGGCAACCACTTGCGCGCTCCAAGTTAAACAGGAAAAAGTAATACGCGAGATGTCAGAGCTCGTGAACACATCGGAGATTGATCGAAGAAAAGCAAATTTCTGCCATGTGCTGAAATCACTTTAGCCGGGAACCTATGAAGATTAATCCGTCTCCACGGACCTGGTCTTGGAGAGACCAGGGAGCTGTTGGCAATTTTAGTCACGTCGTTTGCACCAAAATCATCCCCCAAGACTGCCAAGTGTGGAGTTTGACTGCACAGGGGTGCTGACTTGTCCCCGGGGTAAGTTGGTTCCTCCAGAGACGTTGTGGAGAACGCAACGGACCAACCGACCGGTCACTTGTTGAGGCGTGTGTGCGTGCAGTGGTACTTCCGGTCCCAGACCCGAACCAGTAGCTGAGTTTCGTGGTGTCAGACTCGCACAGTCCCGATCACAACTACAAACGAGATTTTCAGTTGCATACACTGCTAGAGGGTGAACGGAACGCTAGGCCTAACTCTTCTACTTCTGACGGCCGTTTCCTGGCTGTTGGGATTTCGGGTCATGGTGATATAAAGCCGCTGTGCGCTCCGGTCGAGCATTTTCGTCCTGTTCGCACATCCTATACATTTCGAGCAAGATGCGCAGCTACGAGATGGGAGGGACACAAACCCCTTCAAAGGTTCCTGAATCGAGAGTGCTTATTGTGATGACCGGTAAGCCTACTTTGAATTACAACTTGCGGCGAACTGAGTGGCTCACTTCAGCAGGAGGAACAATTTGTATGAGACGGTCCGAGGAAGGGTTCATTCCGGTATGACATCGCAGGCGAAAATGGTTTGGCGTGGCAATGAGACTAGAACGAGATTGCGCTCAGTTCGTCGTTTTATGATCATTGCCGCACCTGCTCTATCCAACAATTTAGGCTAACGTATGCGTAGGCTAGAGGTTTCCTTGATGCCGGAATGTCTCCGAGGCCGTCATTCAATGACGGCTCCAGACCTGACCCATTAGATGTTGTAGTGGATGACGCCGGAACAGTTAAGAAGTTCAAGAGCTTGCGCACTCCACTTAGCTCTTATGAGCGTCAGATCCGCTACTCGGTCCTAGAATTCAAGGAACTACTGGATAGCAGTTCGATAGATGCAAAAGGCTGGGCTCAGATAGCGAAGACAATCTTTAACAATTATCAACTCTTTGATGCCTTCGTCATATTGCACGGGACAGATAGCTTGGCATACACATGCTCGGCATTAAGCTTCATGTTGCAGAATTTAGGGAAGCCGGTGATCCTAACGTAAGCGCATCCCCCTCTCTGAGATTATTATAGCATTGATCTAACTCCTCGGGATTTAGAGGCTCTCAGGTGAGATGATTATTCGTTTGCCTAGCCTGGAAAAAGCCTTTTGAGCCACAGATACTATGCTAACTCAGGGATAGTCACCTATGCTAGAACTGCAAAACGACGCCACAGATAATCTCCTGGGTTCATTGGTTATTGCAGGTCATTTTATGATCCCGGAGGTATGCTTGTTCTTCAACTACAAGCTCTTCCGAGGCAATAGGGCTACAAAGACCTCCTCAACCGATTTCGCTGCGTTCTCATCGCCAAATCACCCACCATTAGCTACCATCACCTCAGTCAGAACAGACGTCTCTTGGCCTTTCATATACCGCCCAACCCACATAAATCCTTTCACCATCCAGACCAACCTGGATACTGCTCACGTAGCATGTCTACGTATCTTTCCAGGTATCAAGCCTGAAATGGTTGATGGGGTATTAAGGGTGGAAGGACTGCGCGGCTTAGTCCTAGAAACTTTTGGAGCTGGAAACGCACCCGGGGGTTCAGACGGGGCGATGACGAAGGTGATCCAGGACGCCATTAGAAGAGGAATTGTTGTCGTAAATGTCACTCAGTGTAAGACGTAATTTGGCATGTCCCTTAGTCAAGACTAACACCACACCCAGGTATGGTCGGAAGTGTGAGCCCACTCTATGCCCCAGCAACGGCGTTAGGCAGAGCAGGGGTAGTCTTTGGTCATGATATGACTTCAGAAGGTTGATCCCCGCTCTAAAAGCCCTCACTACCCGTGCTATACTAATAAGTTACAGCGGCTCTAACGAAATTATCCTATCTGCTTGCTCTTCCTGATTTATCTTATGAGGATGTCACGAGGCGAATGACCGTCTCGTTACGTGGTGAACTTACGGAGAATTCCCAGACTCTATTCACCCATCCGAACGGGCAGTTAACCCCCAAACTGGCGAGTCTCGCGGCTCTGGGGTATACTATTGCAAAGGGGGATCTGGAAGGAGTGCGGGAAGTCATGAGGGGCGAAAGGGAATGGCTGTTGAACGAAGCTGACTACTCTGGCAACACGCCCCTGGTGAGTAGCCTATTAAAGTTCAGCACTCGCGCGATGCCGAATAGACCGCCCTCTCGCCTAATCGTTTCTTTTTTCTTCGGATCTCATAAATAGCATGTGCATGCATATGCATATATCTGACGACATCTGTTTTCCTCATCCAAATGAGTATTTTAGGCAGGCTGTTGCTAACATGTTATTCAGCACCTGGCTGCCACAGGGCCCAATATTGAAATTCTACGCGAGTTTCTCTTACAGGGTGCGTCAGTCCATCTCCGCAACCGCGATGGACGTACCCCATTATTTCTAGCGGCCAAGGTTGGAAATGTCGAAAACGCCTCGCTCCTTCGGAAGTCGGGAGCGCATCTCCACGCGATTGAGCTACGGGTAGCAGGGGTTCTCAGAAAACGCGAAGAGGAGGAAACCGGACAGATTTCCGAAGTGTGGGAGCTCGCCGGGGCTCCCGTGGTGGCATCTAATGGACATTCGCCCTCGATCCAGTCCGACACCGAACTAGCCCCGAAACATGAAGGAGAGGAAAACGGGCACGGGGCGTGGGAGCTCAATGGGACCCCCATTCTAGACTCTGGGTGCCATTCGCCTATGGTCCACTCGGACATTGAGCAGGTATCATGAGATCGCGGTTCTCGTAGCTGGCCGCGAGAAGTACATATGTAATGAAGAGCACGGAGCCTCGTTCGGAGGGCTTGCATCTAGTACAGACGTCAACCCAGACAAGTGCTAGCTTGGCCTCCACAACGAAGAAAACTTTCGGCGAGACGCGAGATTCCATAGAACACAGCCCTTATAGACGTTCCGTGTAGTTGCTTCCATAGATTTCGAGGCTTTTTGCTTCATTCCCATCAGGCTTGAAAAATAATGATGATCAGCTACAGCGGTACATTGGCCACAATTTGCGTGCTGTACGTGTGGTAGTGGTACTTGAAGCGGAACAGCAGTCGGGGAGCTGCGTATGCGCTAATGGCTGGAGTACATGTACTTTCCGCCAGCCAAAGACCCTCGTAGCCTCTGTATGATAAGCCGACGAGTTGCACCCCGCATCCAGCCCCGGCCCATCCACGGCTTCTAACTTTGATCCAAGAGACGTGGCTCCTGGGCTGATGGAGCCGCACGCCGGCCATTCCAAGGGAGCAGCGTTCCACAGCGTTGGACAACCACGGTAGCATCCAACAGCAGCAGCAGCATTCTTCAGTTTAGCAACGTCAACGCCGCGTGTGATCTGCTCGCCCGGTCGCCCGGTCGCTCCGCGCAAATTCCTCTCCCACTCTCTCTCCCTCTCTCTCCCTTTGCCATATCCGCCCCGCGGAAATGGTTAGGCTGTTGCAACGAGCGCGTTCGAGCTGCGAGAGAGAGAGGCGGGTTACGTAAAGTGATGTAGTCGTGGGAAAAACGAACGCACGTAGCTCACCTCGTGGTCGTCTGTTAAAACGTGCGTTCAGTCCGGCATCTCCTTCGTCTTCGCTCTCATTTTGGCCAGACCAGCCACGGTTGGTTGGTTGCACTGCGTTCCTTAGCCCGTTTTACCCCATAACCAGCTCTCAGCGTTCTCATTGCTGCCCTCTTTCCTCCGTCTGTTCTTGGCGGCATCCTTCTGCATCTCCTTCTGCTTCGGGAGAGGATCCTATGGCGTTCCTCACCACCGGCCCGCGTTATCGTTGTCGGAGCCATATCTGCGTCACACAGAACCGCTCTTGACCTGCCCGACTCCTTCGCCCTTCCGCCACCGGCTTGCCCGCCTGCCCGAACTGTGCGTCTGCGTACTACGGTCCCTTGCGTATTGGTGCTGCTGCGTCTCTGCGTCCGTTCCTCACTGTCCCGCACTCTACTCATTGCCCCGTTGTTTCTTGCTCTGTCTCACCCTCAGCACTGCACTCCCGCCACCCGGCTCGGTTTTGATCTGATCCAAGTGCATGTTACTGGGTCTGAAGCTTAATCGTCGGCTGACCTTCCGGGTGGTCACATTAGCGTCTATCGCAGCCAGCCGCCCACTGCAAATCACCAGCAATTATCGTGCGTCCGGTCCCTCCACCTGGGTACCCGCCGAGGACCTAGGGTAGCCGCTGAAGCCTCTATTTATTTTTGCCATAGGCTGCTTTACTGAGAAAAAGTACTCCACCCTTTCTTGCCTGTCTTGCTCCCCCAGGTGAAACTTTCCCCATAGTCCAATGCCCAATCCCAACAAGACCATCGTTGTCGTCAACTCATGTGGCCGCCAGGCCGCAAGTGTGGCGCGCGTGGCTTCCGCCGTTGGTTATCAGGTGAGGGCGCAGTTACGATCCAAAAACTCCCTGGTGGCACAGGAGCTGGAGGCAATGGCAAATGTCACGCTGGTTGTAGGATCATTGGAGGATAAGGGCCTCATCTCGCGGCTCTTCACCGGAGCCCAATTGGCATTCATCAACACCACATTCTGGGGCGACGAGGTGGCGACGGGACGAGCATTGGCAGATGCGGCAAAGAAGGCAGGGATCCAGCATTACATCTACTCGTCGATGCCCGACCACTCGATCTACGGCAAAGGCTGGCCGGCACCGCCGCTGTGGTCGGCCAAATTCACCATCGAGAACTATGTCCGCCAGATTGGTCTGCCAGCTACTTTCGTCTATGCCGGCATATACAATAACAATTTCACCTCCCTACCATACCCACTATTTTGCATGGAGCTACAGGAAGACGGGAGCTTTGAGTGGAAGGCTCCGTTCCATCCGAATATCCCCTTACCATGGCTAGACGCTGAGCATGATGTGGGGCCTGCGGTGTTGCAGATTTTCAAGGATGGGCCACGGAAATGGACAGGACACCGGTATGTGCGACGCGAGGCTTCCCCCATAACCTTACACATCCCCCCACCTCCCACAAAGGGTGTGGAGAAATGAGGAAGAGCGGAGAAAAGCTGACCCCCTTCGGGAAAAATAAGCATCGCTCTCGCCTTCGAAATGCTCACCCCCCGTCAAGTCTGTGCTTCCTTCCAGCGCGGCATCAACCGGCCAGTTAAATATGTTCGCGGATCCATCGAAATCAAAGTATCTATCCCTGCTGGTTACCGCGAGCAACTAGACAGGGTCGAGGAACTATTTGGACGCCATCAGGCCCCCTATTTCGGCCCAGATCTTACGGCACCCGATGAAGCGCTCCAGCTCTGGCCCGGGTATCGGGGAATCGAGGAGTATGCGAGGGAAGTTTTCCCTGTGGAAGAAAGGCTGAACGGGCTGACATGGATGCTGCAACCCACATACTGAAGAGAAGAAATTAATAATAAAAACAAAAAAAGAGACAGAAAGTCAAAAATAAAGGAAAAAGCAAAGAAAAAAACTCCTCTCTTTTACTTTTCTTTTGTTTAGCATCTTACATCGTCGAAGCGGTCACAAAACGCAGATCAGCTAAAAAGTCGCGGAGGAAATTACAGAGCTATTCATGCGCCAACAGATCCTAGCAGACCCTACAATTCTCTCCCCCTTTTCTTGGCGTTAGGGACAAGGATTTGAAGGTGAAAATAAAGGGAATAAGAATAAGCAAAAATCAAGAGCTTTTTTTCGGTGGATGGAGGATTGGTAGGGTGGGATACATAATGTCCCAAGAGTTTTTCCGGGTATGAGCCTTTCTCTACTGCCTATTGGGGAGGAGTGAACGAGCAAGCAATTTTTAATCTCTTCTTAAAAGGATGACTAGGGTATTATTATGGACCAGGGGGGTTGGTTGGAGGCAATATACCATTAATTGGGGGTACGTGACCGCGGTGTGTGTGGGTGGTGTTCGCCGGCCCTCGAGATCAAGGAGCATAGCGGTTTTTTTCTTTTAGTCATGAGGAATATTACAACAACAACAAAGACAACAACGACGTCCTAGTGCATCGAAAAAACAAGCGGACAGACTGATAAAAAGGGGATATGTGCAAAATTTTGCAAAGGCATGAGACCAAAAGTAGCATTAGGGTATTAGGGGTTTTCTGTAACTCGATTGAGGAGTAAACGATAACGAGATTCCCCCTTATCGGCACACATCTATAAGAATTTCCTCAACTCTAGCCCAATAATAATAAAAGAAAACCAGAAAAGCCCCAAGTCCTAAGGTTCCGCAACCTAATAAATAATCCCACTCACTCATCCACTAGCCTCCTCGCCCTCTTCTCCCGTCGCCGTCGCCCTCTCCCTAGCCTCCTTCCTCTCCCTCTTCTCCCTCTTAACCCTACCCCGTTCCTCCGCCTTGACAAGTTCCCAATTCTCCCCGACCCACTCCAAAAGCCTCTCCTCATCCAAGCCTCCATCCGGGCGCCTGACCCACTCCCGCCCCTTCTCCAAAGGACCTTCCCCATAACCCTCTGGGGCTTTCGCGTCGCCAGTACTAGCAAACATTCTTTTCAGGCCTCTCACCACAAGCGCACGTTTTTCCCCACTCAGAGGGATAACAGCCGCGACTTTCTTCCAAAGCTCGCCCTCTGCAACGGCAATGCTCCATTCTGACAAGCGGGTATCGTATTCTGCGCGTCTGTTGAAGGTGGCCAACACCTCCTCTAGGATCCCTTCTCTGGTGAGTTCCGGGTCCCTAACAAGCACATCGGCCTGCCTGGGCAGAAACTCCAGAACCCACCTCCTAAAAACAGGCCGTTGTGTCATGCGTTGCCTATCCTTCCGCTTCTCCTCGGTGTTTTCAAACGCCGCATGCCGAAAAAACCTCGTGCTGGTAACATACGCAAACATCTCGTCCAGTGTCCCAAACCCCCGGTTGTATTTGTGGGGGTCCAGGCCGAAGAGGAGGAGCGTTTGCGCCGGGTCGCGGGTGAGGAAGAGGAAGGAGCGTTTTCGGTCGACGGGCTCGATTTGTGGGATGCGGACGTGGCAGCCCGTGTCGTTGATCGTGAGACCGTAGTAGCGGCCCATGGACCCAAGGATGCTCCACATATCGCCGTGGGACTTTGTGAAAACTTCCCAGTCCAGCATTCCGGGCCTGCAGACGTGTACGTCGAGTTGCCTGTACACAGGAGCCGCTCCCTCTTCCTCTGTTTCTTCTCCCTCCCCCTCCTCCCCCTCCTCCCCCTCCTCCTCTTTTTTGTCCTCAGTATCTAGAACCGCAAAGTTCATCATGGGATCCGCTGCATCGTAGTTACACCTCCGTGCATTCAGCGCGTGGCTCAGGTCCTGCACTGTGAAAAGAAAACGTGGTTCCTCCACCAGAATGTCAATATCGCCGTGGGAATCCTTCTCGGGTGACTCGATGGGGCAGGCTGCCCGGCGGTAGAATTTGCTGGACAGCAACTCGAGGTATTTATCTCGTAGCCTAGTGTAGACCGCTGGTGGCATACGCGGCGTGTCCAGTGCTGGTTCGCCATCTTTGCCCGGAGTCCTGAAGGTAAGGCCCCCCATCTACTGTGTGGAGAGAATGGTTCTACCGTGGTTATGCAATAATTCGTCTCACTAAGACAGTGGAGACACCCCGCTCAGAACCCTTGGAACACTAACCCCCGCAGAACATCGTCCCTGAGACGTGACGGACGTATACGGATATATCCGATCTAGAAAGTGCGGAACCGCAGGGCTATATATACAGAATGGAATGGTGTTACCGTGTTTAGGGGGTGTAACACCCTAACACCTCCAGCATCGTCACTACAGCTTGCCTAGTCTCATTGTCTGGGCCAGGCGCACAGCAGCGAGAGTTGGTCACGTGGTCTCAGCAAACGCCTCCAGTTGTTTTGTTTGAGTCTAGGGATACAATCACGATATATGGGAATATAAAACTAGGCTTTTCAGGCTCGAGTCCCGTAGGTGTCATGCCAATCGCCAATCGCCAATCGCCAATAAAACGCCATGCTCTAAACCGCATTTCAACAATGGAACAAAGCCGTTGGTAGGAATCCCCAGAAACGAGATCCCACTCCCAGGAAAACGCCAGACCATGCTCCAATATGTTACCGGACTTATGAAAACATTTTTCGATCAAACAGCACTTGAGGCACCAAGAAGAACAACTAAGCCTATTAGTCAGCTGTTCTAGTCTTTTCCTCAATATTGCCCTCCTCACCAGAACCCAATAACGATAACAGTAGCACTTTCTCCCCCGCCGACGCCCCCTCTGGCTCACAGTGGTCATTTTCGGTATGTAATTGACCTGCAAACGCTTCAAGGTAGATATCTTGATCGGCAGAATAAGCGATATCATCGACAGGGCAGACTGGAGATTCCATTGGCTGAATAATGCATTCGAGCGAATATGAGCCAGCTATACCCTCATGCTCATAACTGAATTCTAACTTCTCTACTCTCCCGATCCGTCTCAATATCCAAGCTCTATGTTTCTTGCAAATGTGCCAATGCCTCTGCAAAGTTTCAAGCACCGACAATCCGGACAACAAAAGTTTGATAACCTCTGGAAACTTATCTTTTGGGACTTTTGCGCTCAAGATGTCACATGCGGAGGAAGTCGCGTAACCAGTAAAAGGGGTCCCAAGGGGCTCTTCGAGCTGGAGTCCGTGCCTAAAGCGTGTCATCATATCTAGCTGTTCTCTAGCGTGTTTATCCAATTGCCGCAGGTTCTCTATAACCTGTTCACGGGACAAGTGATCCACTCGCACATAGCGGTTCAGCTTCATCTTTGTCGCGTGGTAAAGCGAATGTATCGTCAAGAAAGCCCCAAGATGACCAGATTTAGCGCTCAAACCCATATTCTCTTTCGAATAGACCATATCCGGAGGTAAGTCAGTCAACCACCGAGATAGCTGTCGCTGGGTTTTTGAGTAAAAGGTTGCGTAGGTCGCTGCGCACCATCCATTTGGACGGTTAGCAGCCCGATATATTTCCGCAAGGACCTCTCCCCAAATGAAGGATATTTTCACCAAAATAGCCATCGGTCCTAGACTCTCGTGCTCTTTGCTGGGTTGGGGGGCGCTTGTGCTGTCTTCGAGATCCCCATCAAAGAACGGGTTAACTACCCCTTCTTGATCATCGAACAATCTGTCAGGGCACGGCAGCCGAACAAAAACATCATCGTTGTTGATGAGCCCGGCCCTCCCGGCGCTGTAACCATTGAATCGCTGCAGGTGAGGTTAACAAGCTAAAAGGTAGAGCATTTCTCAGGGCATCAACTTACATCCATGAGGTAGGCAGACCAAAAAGTCCTTCGCCGACATTCTGCGATTGCGTTTCGGTTTAGTCCGTATTCGAAGGTGTCATCATCTCGAAGGTCGCCCACCCCACTGTCGACATTGAGTCTCATAGCAAACGCAGCCCGAATTCCGGCCCCACAGTACTCATACGCCTCATTCGAGTTATTTGCGGCGAAGCAATAAAGTGAATACACGATTCGGCTTTGAACCAACTGCAGACTGAATTTTCCCTGACGACGTTCAATGGCATATTGAGCAGTTGTCTGGAGATTCTTTGCCAGTGTTTTTCTGTCTGGGTCAGTAGAGAATCTAGATGCCAATGTGAGCATCGCGTAGATCAACATGCGGTCATCAGGGGATTTCTCTCCAGATCTCAGCCACTTTCGAAAAGGCTTTCGAGGAAACATGCAATATATCGTCGAGTTAATATGCTTGAAATATAGATCCATCAAATGATCCACTAGCGCTGGATAGACTTCGTATGGGTCAGTCTCACAGTCGAATTCGCCCGACCAGCTGCCAGACCCAAGCGCACCGCTGAGCATTTTGAACACAGTCTCCGGGGAGGTCGCCCGTCGCCTTTTCGTTGGTTGGCTCAGGCCACCCTCCATGAGCAATTGGCTGTAACCACTACCAAACGGTTCCCGGCTATCGAACCTCAAGAGTGACTTTCGCTTTCTTGACATCCTTGGTTCGATCTCAGGCGGAGAGTCCTCTGGGGTGCTGTGGCGGTCTATTCGAGACTCCGCGCACTGTCCTCCGCTTGGTGCTTGAAACGATTGAGACGTATCTTCAACACCAATGTTGCTCCCATTTGCATAAGTTTCTTTCAGTATCTGGGCTGCTCGGGCTCTGCAAAGAGGATGATTAGATCAACTCCTAAAGATGGCCCGGTTCTAGGAAGTTACTTACGCATTCTTAAACATGCAAACTCGATCAAACTTAACGCATTGTCTACACTTGGGGTAGTCAGGGTCACACTTTATCTTCTTCTCCCGACACGTAATGCAAGCGACCGCGAGCCTCTTTCGCGGTTTCCCAGCCTTAGTAACTCCCCAACTAGGGTTAACGTCTTCCCCATCGATCATAGCCTTGCAGTGGCTACCGTCGTCATAGAAATAGCACAGACCTTCCCCTGGTACCACTTCCGTCCGCACTAGTCTTGGAAGGAACCGATTTCCATCCCATATCAGCGATGGCTCACCCCCGACATGCGTATAGCCACCGCCGTTTGGAGTACTAGTCACCGTTGCGCTTCGATGTGGACAGAGTGCCTCCTTCAACTGCGGAAACCCCTCGCGCCCGATAGGGTCATGGTGATGGTTCGAGCGGCAACCCATACCGGGCATCGCAGGGTGATGGTAGTTTGGTGTGGCCGTCCTTTCGTGCTCTAGCCTTTCACAGTTTCCGTGTCCATCACTAGGCAAGACCCCACGCCTGCCACGGCTATATTGGCCGTGCCCTTCCATTGCAGAGGAGCGCGGTGGACTAACCCCAGTTACCAGTGGGACAGTCTCGGCAACAGAACCCTCAGGGGAGTAAGGCCGAGATGGGTGCCGCATCAAAACCGGTAGCCGACGGCCATCAGAGTGGGACGGGAGGCCGCCTCCATTCAGATCGCATAGACTGCGTCGCTGAAATGAGTGCCCTACATCCGCTCCGAGGACAACAAGATGCTGCGGGCAAGTGGAGTGCCTCCTTCGGATCTCGCTACGTGGGGTGTCACCCATACTCTCGAGTTCACAAGACGCACTGGATGGTGCAGAGATGTTTGACAAAGGGGAGGCATAGGGCCCCACTCGCTCATCCGTAGCCACACCAGGGGGGAAGGGTGAGAGCCTAGGACGATTCCTCTCGAAGGGTTCAATGAGAACCCTCTGATCTGAAGGCGAAAGACGGTATGAATGCTGAGGATGTGAATTCGACCCCAGAATGTCACTGACAGATGGGAGCTGTGGCCTATTGTTAGAAGTGCCACCAAACGACTGATTTGGCTCGTCCCTCCCCTGGGGTGCTTGTTGCACTCTCGAATCAATATCAACGGGATAGCGTGACCTGCCAGCGATTTCAAAGCTCGGTAGCCGCCCTTCTTGAGCGTCACTTGCCCATTCGGGGGAGGAATGATGACTAGACCTTTCCGGCGGACTATCGCATGAACAAGGGTGAGAATTGTTGAGCCTCTCATGATCCCTTGAGCCCAAAGAGGGTAGCATCTGTACAGAGCGTAGCTCCGACATTTCCACTCTCCACACAAGAAAAGACGCCAGCGACGGTACAAAAGTAGTTTCGAAAACGATAGAGCTATCCAGTTGTAGATAATATGGGCCTATGACCGATTGCTTACTAGTACCAGCCGTACACGAAGCTAGGGCGTGGTGTGTAACGACAGCGTGGCACAAAGGCCCAACTCCGGGGCTTTAATCCTAATTGTCATAAAAACCACTGAAATGTGTTCTCCGAAATGCCCAGTGTCGCCAGGGTAGTAGTAAGCTCGCATGAACGACAACACAGGCTCGAAATAGAGTCGCTAGACCAAACCGGTACTCGATTCCCGCGAGCAGACAGTTATCCTCAAGGAAGGCAGCAAAACTGATAGTTACTTCGGAGGGAGTGAGAACGAAAGAAGAAACCGGCAAAAAACGCAAAATGAGCACACAAGAGCCACCACCAAATTCAAGACCGTGAGACTCCGTCGTTGAGGAGAGTGCGTATATCAATCAACGACAGCAAGGAGCTGGAACAGCACACTCCAACGTGTCCGCCGTCATCCCTGAGCTGTGGTTTGGCAGACAAATCGCTGCACAGTTGGAGAGCAATTTGCCCTTTGAGGCGGAGGCGGAGGCGGAGGCAGGCAAGCTGGGGAAAGTAAAGGAACTCCGCGGTTGGAAGTGCACGGGGATGCCGCCAAAATCCAAATCCCAATCCTGCCTTTTCCTTTTTTCTATTTTTTTCTTTCTCCGGCGGGGCGCGAAATAGATTAGGTTGCAACAGAGGGCAGCTGTGCTGGCGGCGTGCTGACTGGTTGGCAGAGGAAGGAGAGTGGGAGGCAGCATTTGGAGTATCAGCATAGAGTATCAGCATCACTGTACAAGTTGTTTCAGTTTGCGGGCGAGGGCAGAGCGACCAATCGAGCCAGTCACCAGCAATTACTACGAACTCAACCGAAGGCTCTGCGGAAGCTGCTGGGGCAAGCCGGGGCTCCTGAGGGAGCAGAGGATACCCCAGATGGACGCCGGCGACAAGGTGGGAGGGAAGTTCTCCAGGACCCTGGACGGATCTGACGTCCAAGCCACCACCGGAGCGTGAGCCGATGGGCGCACGAGGTACAAGACACAAAACACATACCGCACCACAAACCACACGCAGGATGCACGTACAGAGCGAGCAGACATATCCAACCCACTGCAACAACGTGCGCGTCGTCATCCATTAGCAACAGCACAGCGCGTCGCGAAGCTCGGTCTGCTGGCCGCTGTTTTCAATCGGCCGCCAGGCACGGAGTGAGAGGGAGGGGAAGGGGGGGGGGGGGGGGGGGGGGGGGGGGAGGTAGTGACGGCTAGGAGACAGGACGAAC
>JAJDFF020000357.1:0-34125 GCA_021527025.2 Geoglossum cookeanum | reverse complement strand
GGGGGGGGGGGCGTGGGGCGTTCGGGTTTTCTACAACCGCCTTCCTCCCCCCCCACCTAACCCCTCCGTTTGCCCTTTTCCCCCCCCCCCCCCACCCCCCCCCCCCCCCCCCCCCCCCACCATTCCTTAGCAGCACCGCAAAGGGGAAAGTAGTTGCTAAAAAAAAGGGCGTCTATAGCTGGTTCTTGGAGTCCTTACTATCGGTCCTTGGCTACTCGCTATTGCATACGATATCCTCCTCTATATCTGGCGATCCGCTATGTATGAACTTCCTGTCGTGGGGGGGAGAGCGAGAGGAAAGCAGCGGCCTAGAGCCCCGAGCTTAGCTGAGAGACCTCGACCTCGTGCCTTGAGCATTGCTGCCGGCCTAGCCACAGGCACGGAAGACATGACGGTGGGCACCGACGGCCTGAGGACCAGAGAGAGAGATGCGGACAACCAGGGAGACAAAGCAAGTGCTAAACAATAACTAGAGCTCGGCGCCCGTTTGGCATGGCCGATCTCGTACCCAGCTTGGCAGCCTGTGTTTGATGTCTCGTCGTCCTCCAATAACTACGATGATAACGAATAATATCCTTACAATACGAGGTACAAGATAGAAGGCTGGACCATGCGATTAGAATACTGAAACACGAAGGACATATTTTGGCGCATGTGACAGCGGCGCCACCCTCAACCTGCTTGCCTCGTACAGCATCAGGTGTCTATACATGGACCAAGAAAATCAGATCCTATGCACCTCTAGGAAACGACTCTACACGCACGAAGAGGCAAACAAGCGGTGATATCAGTTTCATGTTAGACAACTGCATTACGCGG
Organism: Geoglossum cookeanum; assembly: GCA_021527025.2. Lineage (NCBI taxonomy): Eukaryota > Fungi > Ascomycota > Geoglossomycetes > Geoglossales > Geoglossaceae > Geoglossum > Geoglossum cookeanum. Next base: position 33,306 of record JAJDFF020000357.1, on the reverse strand, counting down.
TTATGGGCGCGAGAATGCAGTGGTGGTTTTAGGCTAGTTGTCTATTGCTAAGTTATCATTTTGTGGACTTTCCCATGGGAATCCAGTTGGAGGCGAGGCTCATGGGAGCAGTCGGATGGCTAGAAACAATGGCAGCTCTAGGCGTAACGCCGGATCCCGGTAGAGGATACTTCGAGTCAATCTCCAATTTCGCTATTCAAGTCGTAGAGTTCCGTCACCTCATCATGAAGTCCGTCTCCTGGCAACCGCGCTGCAGAGGTCCGATTCCACCGGCCCGACAAGGCGAAAGCTAAAGACACGGCGCTGGGTATCTAGGTCGCACGAGCGAAAGGTGCCCCTCGGTCCTCTGCTTTCCCTCGTTCGTGTGTTGCCTCCCGCGGAGCTTGGGTCTGCGCTGTCCCTTTCAAAGTATTTGCATTATTGAGGCGGGACAGTTCAAGAATTGTTCTGTAACCTGTGCAAAAGAATCGATTCTGTTAACTCTGGTTGGCCGAAATCGTAGCCAAACAAACTACACGCTGCGTTCTATCTCCGGGGCAAAGAAGCGCAAACTAGAGGGAAATGCTACGCCACCTTGTGTCCTCGGCGTTTGCTGATGGGCAGCCTTGTGGGAAATAATAAGCTGCTCATTTTCCTAGGGAACCGATTCTGTTTGCCAGCCCCAAAATATCCCAACGCCAGTCCCAGAACAGCAGCAGGAGGGACGCCATGCCCGTTGCACCCAGCCACTTGTCTACCACACTTGGTGGGTCCATATCCATCGCTGCGGCTTCCCGTCGGCGAGTTATACAGATAAACATGGCCAGTTTGACCTGGATCGCCCAAGGAGAAAGAACAAACCTCGGAATCCCCCGACGTGGGCCGGCATGACCAGTGGGTCGGAGCGTACATGTCGATAACGAGCGTTATGGCGAGAAGTGAGAGTCGGGCTTATTTGTCGTGCGTTGGCTGGACACGGATATCGCTAGGTCGTGTCGCCTGGAATGATACAAGGCGAGGAAATTCAAAACCGGGGGATCGGGGATTTGTTAATAAAAAGGTCCTCGGGGCTAGCTTTCTTGCTCTCAATCACACCTATCCTCCATCAATCATTCCCACGTACTTTGCAAAACCAGAACAGAACGAACGTGTCTTTTATTCGTCCCGCCTCCTCCACCCTAAATCTAACGCATACAACAGGTCATCAACAACAATAGATCCCCACCAGCCTCTCGATTTCTGCGTGGACATACGCCTCCACATACCATACCCTCAACAATCCGCCCGCGAATATCAAAACCTTAACCACAACCTCAAATACCCCTCATTGTCCCCGTCCCCCTCTTCCCTTCCCTCCTCCTCCTCCTCCTCCCCCTCCTCCCCCTCCTCCTCCCCCCCTCCACTTATGATGTCCCTTCTCCCCCACCCTCGCGAGGATTCCTACCGCTCCCTACCCGGAACCCCCTATATGGAGCGTGGCGGGCTCACCTCTCGGGACATGGAGGAAGCCATCCAGCACGTTCGCATGGGCGTTGAGGGCGGGGATTATTTCTCGGGTGTCACGCCGAGATACGCAATGAGCGGCGGAAGGGGTGGGATGCGGGATCGCTCGCCATATAGAGTTGTAGACTCAGTGGAGGGTGCGTATCCAGGAGGTGGGTCGGGGGTTGTGGGTCTGCAAGAGATGGGACTGGTGGATTTGGTTCGGCGGTAAGTTTTTCACTTGAGTTACTTTTATCTTTCGTCGCGTTTTTTTTTTTTGGATGAAGGGAGCGTAATCTGGTTGCTAATGGGGGGCTTTTCCCAGGACCAACCTAGGTGTCCAGCTTGCAAACAACAATCTCCGCAGCCGCGACCAATATTCCCAAATCCACCCCAAAATGTGCCCCAACGGCCGCTACCCTCAGGACTTTCAACTCCCCAAGACAATCGAGGAGTTTAAAACCTTTGAAAGTAGTTAACCCCTCTCTTCTTTTTCTCTTCTTCTCTTCCCTGCCCCTCTCCCCTCTCCCCCCCTCCTTCCAACACATACATACATACATACATACACACATACACGCACACACCAAGCTAACAAAGGGGAAAAATAAAAATAAAAAAAACCAAGCCCCTCAACTCGAACGCATCCTCCAATCATACATGCTCCCCCTCGACCTCCGAAGCTCCAACCTAATGAAATCATACCACCACCACTCGCGAGACCCACTTAGCAGCGCTAGACAGGCGAGGCTTTTAACCCTCCTGCAGTATTTAGGCGCAGAGCGGGTTATGGAGCATGAGAGGTTGAAGCAGCAGCGGAGCATCTACTGATTGTTTTTTTTTTTTTTCTTTTCTTTTCTTTTCTTTTCTTTTCCCCCCCTTTTCTTCTTCTTCCTCTCTCTCTCTATTAAAAAAAAAAAAAGAGTTTTTACCCCCAAGATTCCATTATCCATCCATCCATTCATTCATTTCCCCTCTTGATAAAAAAAAACCCTCCCCAGCACGAAAAAAAAAATTTCTTTATTTGCATACCCTTTTCCCTTTCTTTTTCTTTTCTTCTCCTTTTAGCTCAACATCTCCTTCCTTCCTTCCTTCCTTCTTTCCTTCCTTTCTTTCTCCTTCCTTCTTCCCCAGCTAGCTATCCAATCCAATCCAAGCCCATATCAACCATTTCCGTACAAAACCCCCCCCGAATGCAGTCCAAGCCTCCTAGCACCACAAAATAAAATAAAATAAAATAAAAAAAGATCCACCCATCCACCCATCCACCCACGAGCACAGAAACAGCAATACACAAAAATTCCAAGCAGCGCCGGTGTGTGTGAGTGTGTTGTCCAGGTTGAAAAAAAGCCGGGTGGTGAGGGGCCGGATATGTAATGTGTTTGATGGGAAGTAGATGTTTATTATTATTATTATTATTATTATTATTATTATGTATGTGGTGTGTATATGTGTGTATGGCGACGAATCGAAAAAAAATAGAGTGGTTAAAAAAAATAAATCTTGATTAAAACATGTATGTGTATGTATGTATAGATAATATATATATTTTTTTAGGATAGTTTGTTTCAATTTTTTTGGGTTTTTCGTCCCACCATCTAGAGGGTTTTTTTTTTTTTTTTTGTTTTTTTGGTTGTGGCAGAAACCCCACCCTTCTTTCAGAGCTTGTACCAAAGCTATCTTTCATACGCACTCTCTCGACCATTCACAGCGATACATTACAAAATGCGCAAACATTTCTATTCCAAAAAAAAAAATTTACCCTCTCGCCCTTGAAAAATTGCCGCCCGCATTCTTTTCTCATCTTTTTTTTTTACTCGCTCTCCAATAGTCCCCTCTCTTTCGGAGGGGTTAACTGACCAGCTAACTTAGCCTTCAAAAAAAAAAAAAAAAAGTTTGCAAAGGTAAGCTGGGTGGAGAACGAATTCGAGTAGAGCACGAGCGATTTAGCCTCCCATTCTTTGTGTGCGCAAATAGAGACCGAGCCGAGAAATTGTTTGCACGATCAATGTGATGCGCAAAATGAGAAGATATGGTAGTAACAAACAGTCTGAAGTGAAGAGGTAAGACGGGGGAGTGAAGAATTGGTAGGGGTGTTAAGGGCAGGCGGAGTGACCCATCGTTGCTCAAACAGCAACGATAGAGAGAGAAAAAAGGCTTGAGCGGGGACTTTTCCGTATAGGTCACGATCTTCGTGAAAATGAAACGCAAACATAGTTCTGTCGGACCCAAATAGACTTAGCTCACCCGCAAAGAAACAACAAAAGGAGCAGAAGACCGTAATAACTAGTCAGCGACAAACTCACATACAGAGAAGGGGAGCCATTTGGATTACGCCGAAAAAAAAAGAGCAAGTAAAACGATGCAGGGGGATGCCTGTCCCAGCTCTTCTCCTTTTCTCCTTCTCCAGGTCTAAAAACTCAAGACTTAACGTATGGCGATTTCTCGGGTAAAAACAATCAACCCCCCAAAGCAGACAAGTTAGAATCCGCCAAGAAGATCATCCAGCTCTTCTAGCTCCACAGCCTCTGGACTCAGCATCTCGCCTCCCCATGCAGCGAATCCCGTTGTACCCAAGATAGAAACTTTCCCATCGCTGTCGACTTCCATTTCTTCGGTATGGAACAGCTCTTGCTTGATTGCGAAATGCTTGGGTGTCATCTGGGTGCTTGTCGTCATTGGTCTCACGATGGGGCTAGTGTGAGGGTGATTTATCGGTGTGTGTGCATGGCTCCCGAAGAGTGCAGCCGCAGCTTCAGAGTTCATTTGTTCAGAGTTTTCCTCGCTTTCATCGCCGACAGCAATGTGAATGTGAGGATCCTCCTGCCCATCCATACCTTCTATTGTCATTCTCACAGAGTCGGCACCCTGGCGCTCGGCGTCGTTGTCTTGGCTCATCGAGCGTTTCTGATGCATTGATGTTGCAGTCTGCGTAAACTCCCTCTCGTCACCCTCCAGGGGCGGCGACACAGCGCGATTATGGTGGTGTACGGTTGTCACCGGGATTACCATTGAACCGTCTCGTGCGAGGCTGCTACGCCCGCTGAATGAACCTTCCGGCGTAGGTGGATAGTCATCATCGTCAAACTCAGGTGGAGAGAGGTCGATCTCAGGGCTTGGTGACATGGTTATCCGTTTCCGCGACTCTTCTTCGTCGGAGATGGAGGGCGATATGACACTGCGCCTCCCATTTGATCCCGGTGAATCATCCCCCTCTGGGATGGGTTGGTGTGGTGTAGTCGTCAGGTAGAAGTAGATGCGCCGCGGGTGCGTAGTAACAAGCTCCTTTGCTACCGGGCAAGGGCTGAGAGCGGTCCAGGGCCGTCGGATGTAGGCATTCAGACGCGACGATACGATAGCATGAGGGTTTGCGGAGCTGCGGGGTGTCAGATTTATTGCGAACGGAATCTGCGATCAGGGACCGGCGCGAATGGAAAGAATATTACTCACCTTCCGACGATGTCCAGTGTGTTGCAGAGAATCGCAGCAAGCTCCTTCACCAGATGCGGCTTGTTCCCCGTCTTCTCCAGCTGCTCGATCACCGACGTGACAATGTCATCGTTTATCCCCTCGGTGTCGATCTTTGTATCCAGTAGAGGGCTAGGCGACGGAGGGGGAGTATGCTCGTAGGTGCCGCTCTTCGGACGCTCACTTCTGGTCGTTCGCGGTGAGGGCGGCGATGGCGAGTTATGCGACCGCTTCACTTTTTTCGTTGGCGGCAGATCCGTGCTGCTTGTAGTCGATGGCGGTGAGCGGTGGTGACTTGATGAGGCAGCTCGAGAGGTCTGTGGCAGCTGGATGCCGAGCGACGGTAGAGACAGCGACTTCCTTCGCGTGTTGTACGGCATCATCTGCTGTGGGTGCCGACGAGATGGCGAGAAATATATTCTTTGTTGATGCCTCGCGCCCGAATATTTTGTCTGATGCAAGCCTGGGGGAGCTGGGAGTTGTTCTGCAGCGAAGTGACGAGGGGTGGGTTCTCGCGGGCGCTATTGGAGCTATTGGAGCAGGGAGGACCCGCGTCAAACTGGATAAAGTGATACAATCCGGACACCACGGGCACAAATATGCGGGATTCTAAACACAGGTTTTCGCCCCCTACTCTATCTGGCGCGCGAGCTTTGTTCGAGTTGCTGAATGAAAAATAAACAACGCGGGAAATATTCGGAGGAATCGAAGGCTTTGCCACCGGTCGCAGTGAAAGAAACGTCCAGTGTTATGGCCAGCAATGACCGGACGATGATGATGCGGCGCAGCGTGGGGACGAGTTTGGGGTTTTGGGCGGCGGCGGCAACACGCCTTGTTGGCTTTGGAATGAAGGGGGGAGAGGTGAGGCAAAGCCCGGTCGAGGGAGGATGGCGAGAGAGCGAGAGAGAGAGAGAGAGCGCGCGCAGCCGGACTATGGCAGCAGATGGAGATGAGGGCACACGAAGTGGGAAGAACGAGGCGCGAGAAAAGGGAGAGAGAGGAAAGGAAGGAAAGCAGGATAGGCAGAGGGATGGCGGACGAACGAATGGGCGGAGGTTAGCGTCAGGCAAGGGTGCAATGAAAAACAATTCAATTCGCAAGAAATCACGATACAAGATATGGATGGAAATGATGACTGGGGGTGGCACTCCGTGAGTGTGACAGGGGGGAGTGCATCTGCATGCCCTCACCAAACTAGGCTGGGAGAGGCAACCCTGTGGTGTTTGGCACCGAGCAGCAGCAGAGCAGCAGAGCGGCCCTCACCAACATACACATACATACATATAACTTACATATCGGTCTGTTCATAGCGGGCGTCTGCCGGGTGACTGCAGCATACATCGTACCCAGGCGGGCGTCGAGCGGCCTGCATAACCTCGTCGCATTAACCCAGTTATCCACGGTATCCTCAGTGTGCCCGTGGCTGGATGCGGCTAATTATGGCAGCAGGTACTAGTGGGCACCCAGGTGCCTAGTTGCGACTTCGGGCTGGCCAGTCGATGAGTCGGTGAGCGCGATGAGTCGACGTCGCGACCACACTCGTTTCGGTGTTTACCTTGCCCTTTCTTACTTGCTCTTACGTCCTCTTACTCCCTCGCGGAGTACGTACAAAATATACGGCAGTACAATACTCTTGTCCGCGGGCGCAACCCCACCGCCCAACGTTCTAGCCACGTTCCACAGCAAACACGACCAAACTGCCAACGGCTGTCTGTCTCCCATCCAGAGAGCACGCCGCAACATGTATAGATAGCACACAGCATGAAATGCTTGCGGGAGGCACGAGCGTTGTCAGTAGTGCCTGCCAGAGTGCGCGCTACGCTCGACGCACTACCTGCTACGGAGACGGAGTACGTACGTGGGCGGACGGGGGGTGCTGGTTGGGTCCGACCAAACGGCCTGCCAGCCAACCAGAATTTTTCTCTTTTCCCCGTTGCGGATCGTGCGCTGCCGTTGCAACACTAAAAGCGGCAGATGTGCTGGTATCAGGCCCTGGTTGGCTGCGTCCGGCGATTTTCCGCTCTCGGTCGACCAGGCTGCCGAAGAGCCAATTTCGTGTGAAAATTGTGGTTCGCTTGCCGTGGCGTGTGACGGCGCTAAGGGCAAACATGACTTATGGATTACTCGTAGCATTAGCATCGCATACCCACTATGTATCGTATGTACGGAGCATCGCCGCGCCGTGTTTGCTCCTCCTCCCGTGGGCGTGGCGAGACCCGCATACGCGGCGGAGCAGCGTTCCGGGACCTGTCCGAGGCCCGCTCCATCCCAACTCCCCTTTTATAAACTCGGGTCACGGGACCCCAGAAACCGATCACGAACCCAACGAATATATTGTGCCAGATGATCGGGTCCCCCGCCCCCACACAGTTGCCTGCTCGTTGTCAAATAACACCGCCGTGACCCATATTGGTCAGAACGCGGCGACCGTCGTCACCTTCTTGGCACTCTCGCCCTCTTGACACGGCTTCAGCTCAATCCACCATGTTGTGCCCAAGTGATACCGGCTGATCTTCACAACCTCTAGTCCGCTCTCTTCCACAAGCCTCCCGATATCTCTATTCCACCAGCACCCGTATTTGTCGGCATGAGCTGGTGCCAGATTGTCTAGGATCTTGTTGAGCCACCGGTAATGTGACCGTCCATGTTCGAGGAGTAGGATTCGGCAGTCTTCTTTGTTACATAGGGTTCCGAGGTTCCTGAGGAGGTCAACGGGGCGGGGCGTTGAGCAGAGGCCCATGGTCTGAATAATGGTGTTGAACCCGGCACTTGACGGCGAGGTCACGGGGAGTGCTGCGTCCTGGATAACGAACTTTACGTTCGCATATTCAGGGTGTAGCTCTGGACAGAACCATATCAGTTGAGCTAACTATGGCTGAGCGCGACTCTATCTAGCATCCCTAATTCCCAGGACGCTCTAAGCGATGTCTCAAGTGTCCAAAAACTTGACACACAAACTTGTGGGAAAGCAGAAGTCGGACATATCTGGAGAGAGCTTTGAGATGGACAAAATTATTTGCATAAGATGCTTGGTAATTCCAAAGAAATTTTAAACGGACCTTTGAATTTCTTCGTCGCTTCCTCGACCATTTCGTTACTCGTATCGATGAGTGTAATAGACTTGCACTTCTCTATCGGATAATACTTCAGATTTCTCCCAGTGCCCACAGAAACCTCAAGCACGTCTCCCTAGTAATCCGATACTATAGTCAGGCAGGCTTTAGATTTGTCAACGTAGCAACTGGAACATACCCCTGCCATTCTACCCATCCACCACCTCAGCAGCGTCAGCCCCATGACCGTTTCCCCTAGACCTACACTTTTATCGAAGCCCTTTGCGATTTTGCCATATCGGTCTGAGACGTCGAGCGGAACATCTAGTTTCTGCGCCTCGACCGTTGCCTTTTTGTAAGACTGATATAGATATGTGGAGTAGGTTGTAAAAGCATACACGGCAATTCCACCGATCACCAGGACAGCCTTTCTCCTACGCGTGAAAGGGATTCCGGAAGACGATGCTGGGAAGGCATGTTTCGGTGTTGGCGATGGTCTGTAAAGTGATGGGAATGTGAGTCAGCATGTGTCATTAGACCGTGAGAACATTGTGTGTGTATATTGCGCAAGGAGTCCGGTTTTTATTGACGTCCAGGCACGCACCTGTACTCCAACGGCTTTGCGACACCGTTATTTTGTAGATTCTGTGCTCTACGCACAGACCTTTGGAGTGGTCTACTCATTGGAGGGCTAAGTTGAGTTTATTTAGAAAGGAGTAGACTCCTAGTGGTATCCTATTGGATAGCCCCTAGGGAATTTCAGATTTACGAAATTGAGGTGGACGTCAGCGGGCGGATATCTGGTTGATGTCTAGCGCAGAGGTTGGTTGTTTGGGCGGCTCTGCCGGTGGCGGAACAATAATTCACCGCTACACCAACGAAAACCCCCATTGACCTTTCGAGATATCATGGCTGAAGCAGCACAAGGACCGTCGTCAATTCTTATCATTGGTTCTGGGGTCTTTGGCTGTTGCCCCCCCTCCCCTCCAAGAACCAAGTTGAAACTCATGCTAAGAATAGCTTCGATTCAGTGTCTACTGCTCTCGCCCTCTCCCGTCGACCCAGATACTCCCAGGCCAGCATCACTGTTCTCGACAAATCTCCCTTTCCGTCTCCTGATGGCTCCTCGATAGACTCCTCGCGAATTGTCCGTGCAGACTACGCTGATCCTGCTTATGCATCCCTTGCTGCCGAAGCACAAGCCCGCTGGCGTGGTAAATGGGGTGAAGAAAACCGATATAGTGAAAGTGGGCTTGTTATGGTGGCCGATGAAGGGAAAATAGACTACGTACGGAAGAGCTTCGAGAATGTGAAGGGTCTGCAAGAGGTTAGGGGAATAGAAGAGCTCAAGGAGAGGAGAGACATTGAGAGGACGATGGGCACGGGGGGTGGTAATGGTAATTGGGGATATGTAAACTGGAACAGTGGTTGGGCGGATGCTGAGGCTGGGATTAAATTTGCACGAGCGCTATGTGAGGAGAATGGGCGAGTCCAATTCATGACCGCAGAGGTGCTTAGGTTAGCGAGGAATGGTAGACGGGTTATTGGTGTTGAGTTAGAGCATGGGAGGGTTACTGCGGATCTAGTGATTCTTGCCACCGGCGCCTGGACAGGCAGGCTGGTCGACCTGAGAGGGAGGGCAGAGGCGAGTGGTCACATACTTGCATACCTAGAGCTCACGCCACAGGAGCAGCAACAACTTGCGGGGATGCCAATATTGTTAAATTTCTCCACGGGCATGTTCATCATCCCACCGCGGAACGGAGTCCTAAAAGTCGCAAGGCACGACTATGGCTACAGGAATCCACAACGGATACCCAACCCAGAAGGGGGCAATAGCATGGTTGTCGCGATAGAGGCTTCACTCCCCCGAACACAGCTCGATGAACCAGGCCAATGGATACCAAGAGAAGGCGAAGCCGCCTGCCGCCGCGCCCTCGCTGAGATTATACCTTCACTCGCTAGCAGACCATTCAAACATACCCGAATATGCTGGTACACAGATACGTAAGTAGTTTTTTTCAGTTTTCCCCTCTTGCCCCTCCAACACCAGGCCAAGCTCATCCCTCTTTTTCCCCTCGCCCTTTTCCAGCCCCACGGGCGACTTTCTAATAACCCACCACCCAACCCAACCCGGCCTTTTCCTCGCTACCGGCGGCAGCGGACACGCTTACAAATTCCTCCCCATCATCGGCGAAAAGGTCGTTGACTGTATCGAAGGCAATCCCCCTCCGGAGTTCCGCGAGAAGTGGGCGTGGCCAGAACGTACTACTACTGCGTTTGTAACGCAGGACGGAAGCCGAAGTGGCCAGACTGAAATGCTTCTAGACACGGAACTACAACAGGGAAGAGAGCGCCAAAGCCGGCTATAGACATTTTTGTATATTTTTTTTTTTCTTTTTCTCTCCCCCCCCCCTTCCCCCTTCCTCTCCTGTTCTTTTTTTTTTCTTACATCATCCCATCATCTTACTTGCTTCGTTACTCACATCTTACTCATCCGCCGAGAATGAAAAAAAAAAAAAAAAAAAAACCTCTCCCATTTTCCCGGGCGAAGGGAGGGGGAGGGGGGGTGGATGATTAAAAAGGAAAAAAAAAAAAAGAAAAAGAGGAGATTTTTTTTTAATTTTTTTTAATTTTTTAATATATATATTTTTGCTACAGGCCAAGACAATGAAATGAACGAATGAACGTATTTTTATTCCCTACATCGGATGAACGGGTGAATTCGGCGCCGTGCATTGACCCCCTCTTTCATTTTTCATGGTGGGTTAGGGGAAAAGGGTCACTTTCGTTTCTACTATTTCCCATTTGTTCGAACACCCCCCCTCAAAAAAAAAAATAAAAAGGGGTAAGATTCTTTTTCGGATCGTGGAAATTTTTGTATTCAATAGTGATAACAAAACAGAACAGCCCTTGAAGTCCTTTCCAGCAAGATTTATCTTTTGCATGAAATAAAAACCCGTTTTCGAAAGGAATAACGCATCAAACACAACCACGCTCTCAAAATAATATAGAGAGAAAAAAACCGCTTGGTGTTTGAAGGTTACGCCAACCGAAAAGGAGATGGCTGTTTCCACGATTTCTCCGACAGTCTATTGAAAGCCCTGATGCCAAGTAGCGGTAATCAAGGAGCATTCCATCGACCCCCCCTCCCTCCTCCCATCTTCATTTATCACCCAATCCACCCTGCAAGGTATTTTTTTTTTCAATTTCTCCATGACCATGAACCATGTGCACAAGTAGCCACACTCCCCATTGAGAGAATGGCCCATTCAACAAATTAGGACGGCACTGATCGACCAGCGCTGAACCGCCGCGCAGGTTGAACAAGCCGAGATATGCGAAATTTCTAGTGGCCTGCAACGGTTATAATAAATAAAAAAAGAAGCATGCCCAATGAACAAACGTAGATAACCCAGTGGAATAGGTGTTCCACACTAGGCCATGAGAAATCTCCCAGCCAACACCGTCCAAATGCAATTAGTGTAACAGAAAAGAAAATAGAAAGAAAGCCGTTTTAATAGGCAGCGGGATTTGCAATGCGAGGACTAGTCTTGAGACGTAGTGTTGTGGTTGATTGTCGCCGTTGCAGTTCGCATCTAGAGGCCCGAAATATGCAGGATCATGACGACGTGAAAAAAAAAAGGCGATATAATACAGGTCGACGTCGAAAGAATTTTGATACACCAACCGTTCGATCGGATTAAGCGAGTTGTGTGGTATAAAAGGTTCTCCAATGGTGTTAGACCTTGCGAAAGTCTAGGATTGGTTAGTAAATTGCTTCATCATAAAGAGGGTAGCAAGTAGTAGATTTTTAAAACACACCGGAGAGCACAGGGTAGATGAGCTCGAACGCTTGATAGATCTCCTCTCTAATTTTCGCGCCAGTCAAGACAATCTTTCCGCTCACGAAAATGAGTAGCACAATCTTTGGCTTGATCATACGATAGATCAAACCAGGGAATAGCTCAGGCTCGTATGAGCTGAAATGGTGATGGCGAGAGGCAAGACCTTCTAGGCGGATCGGGAACTTGATGTCGCAAGAGCCAACAATATTCTGGATCTTAAAGTCCGTGAACTTGGCGTTGAAGCCGAGCTTTTGGATGATACGAGCGTATTTGCGCGACGCAAGCTTTGAATCATCCTCAGACTTGGCGCCCGTAACTACCATTTTGCCAGAGGCAAAGATAAGAGCAGTGGTCTTGGGTTCGCGAATGCGCATAATGACGGCCGCGAAACGCTACAAGAGTTCAGTAAACGGGAGAGCTTGGTTTGAACTTTGCGAGTAGTACCTTGGGATTGTACTCTGCGTTTCTCGCATGCAAAGCGATCGTCTTCAGATCCAAGCGACAATCAAGATTGACGGTTGCGACGATGTTTCTTTGAAACATGCAAGTTAAGCCTTAAGCCTCAACATGGAAAAAGTGAGGCTCAAATGACTGTACTCACTGCAAGGTTGGCACAATGCCACTCACACCAGGGCCAGCACCAGGCGTCGCAGCAGGAGTCGCGGGAGTGACATTTGCCGTGCTATCCTGGGTCTGATGGTTTACGAAACCATTCTTCTGCCCGCCGACATGCTTGTGTACATCAGCCTCAGAGGAGGGTGGAGTAAGGTCGGCCGCCCCGCCGGGATAAGATAGAGAGGCAGGAGAGGTGAAGGCTTTCGCCTGCTGTGCCGTGGAGGGATGCGTGGTGAGCGTGTCCATCATCGACATGATCGATAAAAGGAAGAGGGGACGCGAGCGAGGTTGGAGGCGGTAGTGGCGGAGGAAAGGCGAGAGCGCACGAGGCGATGTAGATGGGGCTCTTGCAGCTGAGGTTGGCTGAGATTGAGATGAAACTAGATGGATCTAGACGGGTCTGCAGTCTGTGACGACGGGGGTTGTTAGGATCGATGATCAAGAGGCTTAAATAGAGGTTGGAGGCTCAAGTGGCGTCGGCTTTGTGTTAAAAGGTCGCGCGAAACTTAGGAGGGTCGGTGACGACTGTGGGAGGAATTGCGGTCGTACCGTTTGCGGGAGATGAACAACTCAATGTCTCCCCTACACGCGCTGCTTCGCGAACAACAGGCTTTTTTGATCGAGAAGCCCGATCAATCAATGCATTAAAGAATGGCAGTGGTGACAGGCGGTACCAGATAGCCCCCCCTTTTATGGTTCTTCTAACGTGGACAGCGACGCCGACCGGCACTGGAGTGAAGGATATAATGGGCGGGGGATTGACTTGAGAGTCGTCGCGGTGGAACGTGTTGCCGAAACGTGGAGTCGGAACAAGCGCGCGAGCAGGAAGGATGGAACAAGACGAGGGAAATAAATAAATAAATTTTTTTTTTTCGTTCTCAAACCCGCTGCAAAACAAAAAAATCCCGAGAAAAAGAAAAGAGTCTATGGAGGGCGGAGGCGCGAGTCCCGGAGCGCGCAGAACAGCAATTCCAGCGGTCGGAAAACCCGGGGGGAAAATCGACAGTCGAAGGGTGAGGAGCTTCACTGCCGGGGAGTTGATGGGCGGGATGAGGAGTGGTGGAGGCAACAGCTGTTTGCACCACGACAAATACGCCAAGAGCGACAATAGGGCGAGGCAAGTTGGGAGGTGGGCGGACGGTCCTTTAAATACCGGCGACAGGGCAAAGGGATGTGAGTCAGAACCCCTGAAGCGGTGGGGGGAGGGAAGGGGGGGGGCAGGAGGCCAGCGAGGGTCTACGGCGGCCACAGCAGCCACAAGGCCACACGCGCGGGACTGGGCTGGGACGGCCGGGGGCTGGACGGCGACTGGAGGAAGGAGCGTTAAAGCGCCCAGCGGGTCTTGCTGCTCTTGCGCCCGCTGCTCGCTGCTGCTGCTGCTTCGGGCAAGGCCGCGTCTCCCATGCACCGCGCCGCCAATCGCAGCGCGTCCCACGCCCCTGGCCCGCTGCTGGATCGGTGCCATCGGTGCCATCGCCTCTGCCCTTCCTCCCCTTCCCCTTCCCCCTTCCCTCCACCATCATCCCCCCCCATTTCCCCATCGCCCTCATGTGCCGCGTCGCATGCCCCCAGCGCTGTTCATCCTCCCGTCCGCTCTGTCGCCGCTGCGACCCGTCGTGATGCGGCGCTCGTGTGTTGCTTCGGTGCGTGGGCAGGAGCGAGGGCAGAGCCCGTTCGTCCTCGCGCCTTCTGGAATATGCGACCGGTGGAGCAGGCCAAGGCACAGAGCACAAAGCACCGAGCACCAAGCAAGCACCAAGCACAAAGCACCAAGCACAAAGCGCCGTCCCACCCAACTGGAGTCGCAGGAATGCTTCGCCCATTCTTCAGCCTCACTCAACTCGCAACCCTTCCCTCCTTCCGTCCCCTCAACACATTTTCCAAAGCCTTCTCGGATAGGCACATACTGTACAGAGCACTAGGGACCAGCCTCGTTGGGTTTGAAATCGACTATTCAACGCGACATCCGACCGTCGTGTGGCCCTCCCGCCGCCTTGCTCGAGTGCTGAGCACTGTTCGCCTGCCCAACCGTCGTCGACCAACCCACCCGAGACACACAAAGAGTCGAGGGCGAAAGCATAAACGGTGCTGCGACCGGCGCCTCGTCGTTTCCGTTCCTTGGGCTCCCGGGCATCTCAGCTACAATGTCTCCGAGTAGTATTGAGGGAAGGGGGGGGGGGAGGATATGGTAAATGGTGGGTTTAGTGCGAGCAAAACTTCTACAAGGCGGTCCCCAAGGCCAACTAGCTGCTCTGCTGCCTTCCTCCACAGCCAATCCTTCCAACCCCGGAAGCCCGCGGTATCGTTAGCAGCGTCGCCTCACCAATATCGCTTTGTCTCACAGTGAGTGGGTATAGGGTATATATGGGTTGGGTGTTTACTATAGTAGACAGGCAGCAGACTATTAGAACTATTGCTGGTCACGGTGATTTGCATGATTCAGGCTAGCTATCGTTCCGTCACATGCCAGCGTGTCTCCCCCCCCCACACACACACACACACACACACCCACAAAGTGAGATGTACCGTGCATGTACTACTACTACTAGTAGTAGTAGTTAGTTTTAAAAAGTAGAGCGAGCCATGGCATCAAAGCAAGCAAGCGTTATTGGAGAGAGTTTTTTAGCGGCTTGCAGGTGAGTTTTGGCCGTCACTTGATGGGGTTCGTGCCGGGATATGCCGGTAGATGCGGGATTTAAACTTTTATGGTCTGAGGTTTTGAGGCCAGATCTCCAGATCCCAAATTATTTTTTTTTCTTTCTCTCGCGGTCCCGTCTGGATTGAGATCCTCCCTTCCCCTGCAACTTTTGTTTGACCGCTCGTCGCAAAAAAAAAAAAAAAATTTTTTTTTTGGGTTGTTGTCGGCGTATATGTATATATATATATATGTAACGTAACACATACGTGATACACACATACTTCTTTGACTTTTTTTTTTTTTTATTATTTTTATTTATTTATTTATGTTTTTTTCTCAATAGAGCTGGCTGGCTGGATGAGAGGGGAGGGTTGGTTGGTTGGGGCGGAGAAATATAACGCGATAGACTAAAAAAAAAATAAAAATAAATGGGTGAATAAATAAATAAATAAATAAATAAAAAGGAAAGGGGAGGGACTTTTTTTTTTTTTTTTTTGTTCTTAGCTGCGGCACTTAGCAAGAAGGGTGGGTCCCCAGAAAGATTTTTGAACAAACAAACCCCCGCACCCCACACACCCACACACACACACAAAAAATGAAAAAAAAAAACATTTCGTCGGTGTGGAGGAGAGTATGTGGGTTAGACTAGCGCAAAAACAAAAAAAAAAAAAAAAAAACAAAGGTAGGGGGGGAACAAGACCTCCTCCAAAGAACGGATGGGATTGATGATGATGATGATGGATAGAGTAGATATATATGGACGGACAAAAAGGACACCCCGCCCCCCTTGCTCGTTTATAACCACCTACCCAGCTGCCCAGCTAACCCAGCTAGCTACCCACACCCCTGGCAGTTACGCTACACAGTACGCTACACAGCAGAGCACAGCAAGGAGGGGAGGGGAGGGGAGGGAGGGGGTGGGAGGAAAAGGAAAAAAGAAAAAAAAAAAGTAAAAGAAAGTAAAAGAAAGAAAGGAAGAAAGGAAGGGAGGAAAGAAAGAAGAAAGAAAAAGAAGGGGGGAAGAAGAAGGTGTGTGGTGTGTGGTGCGAACACCGAACAAAGCGTCCTTGTCTTGTCTGTCCCTTGCCCAAAAAAAAAAATTTTTTTTTGGGGGAGGGGGGGGTTTAATGGGGTTTAATGGGGGGGTTTTTTTTTTTGTCTGTGCGGAGCAGGGAGAGGAGAGGAGAGAGGAGAGAGGGAGAGGGGAGGTTGCGGAGTTTGCTGCTTTTGTGGGGGGTTTTTTTTTTTGTGGGTGGCTCGTGTGTATATACATACATATATATATATATACATACATACGTACAAGAAGCCATCAACCACTTTTTTTCTCGCGATTTAGTTTTTTTTTTTTTTTTTTTTTTTATTTTATTTTTTTGTCTTGTCTTGCCACTGAAGGATGATGATGATGATGATGATGATGATAATATACAGCCGGGGTTTCTAGACTTGAGGAAGTTTTCTCTCTCTCTCTCCTGTCCCATCAAAAAAAAAAAAAAAAAAAAAGAAAAGAAAAAAAAAAGAATATCTGAGGCCGATTTCGAGATTTTTCTATATATAGAGGTTATTTATTATTATGGAGGATAACTCTCTGTTTACAACACACTATCCGTGACAACGTCTTTTCGACCACTTTTGTTGTTGTTTGATAGGCGAAAAAACCTTGAGTGCTTAAGCCTCGAGAGCGATCTTGTTGCCAAGTTGCTTCTGACCAGAAAGAGAGAGAGAGAGAGAGAGAGAGAGAGAGAGAGAGAGAGGTCCTACTTCCTCTGAGCCAAGATAAACCAATAAATTGCCACGTGCTGGAGACTGACGGAACGGCCAAAATCTCCCCGAGCGCTGTGTGATTTTTTTAGCCTTGTTCTCGAAGAGTTGAAAAGTCATTTTTCCAACGTGGAACCTGCAAGTCTGGCGTTAAGCATCGTGGCCGTGGCCGTGGCCGTCTTCCATTCATGTCTAGGTCTCTACAGCACTCTTTCTTCCGTGATGATGGTTGAGGAAGATTCCCTCGTCATTACATTGGAAGTTACGCATCGAAGAAGCCCAGCTAAAAAAAAAAAAAAAAAAAAATAGTCGGCCATAATATTGGTGTTCGGGGTGAAAGGGGATATCTCCTTCCTTAAAGGAAAAGATAAAGTCATTTTAAAGGTTGACTTCCTAGGCATCGTGAAGGCATGCCTGCTGCAGATACTGAATATAACCCTAAATGCAGAGAAATTAAGAGGTAGATATCATCTGCATTCTGAAGATGTGGTGGCTACGGGATTGGAAAGTGGAGATGTGAGTCGGAGAGTCATGCCCTAGCTGAGCAAGACAGGAATCTGGCTGACAAGCGAAACCAAATAGGCCGGTGTCTACATTCCAGCGGATTTCAGTCTATCACTTATAATTGCAGAGCACCAAGCAATTACTGGAGGGCGGAAGAAAAACGCATCACCACGTTTCAGAAATTACGATGGAGCTGCAAAGACAAAACCGGCTTCAATCAACTAATCGTCGACTTGAGAGAAATTAATGATGGCTTGAAAAAACCTTTTCTCTGCTGCGGCTCAGGACTCGCTCCTGCGAGCAATTCCTGTGGCCTTGCTTGGAGAGAAGGAGCTTCAGCCACCAAGAACTCTCCCAAATTGAAATAGCATCACAATCAAGCTACTCAAACTTGAGATACGCAGCTGAAATCAGGCGCCTGGGAATCGAAATGGATGGGCCATCGTGGAAGCCGCAGGATTCATTACAATTGCCTGCCTCCATTATTGGCAATATGCAGGGTAGTATGGGTCCATTTTTTGCAAAAAGTAGATTCTCTGCCAGAGAGGTTACCAGATATAATGACAGCGTATGAGCCGCTTCGGAACAAATCAGTGCTGGTCGAATGGAAGCAGTATAACTCGAACATAGACGGACGTGCCGAGGTAGCCATCCGATCCCGCATCGAAGCGTTGGCTCAGCTGTGAAGGAAGCCGAAACCAGCTGAATGTAGAGTACTTGATTGCCTATGGTACTTCGAGGACTGCCTGAAGAGCCGATTTGGTTTCGTCTACCGGCTGCCTCGCAGTGTTCAAGAAAGCCCCGAAATGTCCTTGGTGTCTTTGGATGTTCTCATCGAAACAAACTCAATGCCACTGCTAGGACATCGCTTTGAGCTTGCACGTTGCTTGTGCCGGACAACACTGCAGCTGCATTCGAGTGGCTGGCTTCATAAAGACCTTCGGTCGAGGAATATAGTCTTCTTCGAAAATCCTGCGTCTCTGAATAGGAGGACGAGCAGCTCCAGGCAGGTCGACTTAACCGCTCCCTGGCTTTGCGGGTTTGGGTTTTCTAGACCTGATGACCCAAGAGAGTTCTCAGAATCTCCGGACGTGATCGCTGAGGGTCGTTTTTACAGACACCCACAATATCGTGATGGAACGGGTACGAAATATCAAAGAGCCTTTGATATCTATGCCCTTGGATGCATATTACTGGAGATTGGCTTGTGGAGGAGTCTGTCCGAATTACTAAAATCCAAGCTGGACAAGAACTCAACGGAATGGAGAAAGAAGTTTCTGAGCCATTGTGAGCTGGACCTAGGAGCACGATGTGGCGAAGTATATCGTAACGTTACTCGACGGTGTTTGTCGATCGGTTTCGCGCCAGTCCCAGACCGCAGGCGTGACGATGACCAAAGGGATCTATACTGGGATACTGTCCGTGAGCTCGAGAGGTGTTTTGTTTGATGGGAACAATGCAAGTGCATCCAGCACGGGATGGTCGACGCGCCTGAAAAAGAATCAATTTTTGGCCCCGTTTTGAGCTGCGATTGGCAATGCTAATTTGAACAAAGGCGTTTTCGGCAGGGAAACATTGTTTTAGACCGCAGTCTCAATCTGCGTGCGCTTTCTAACGGTCTTGATGAACAAGATGCCACAGTAATAAACTGCTGTTCCCGAATAGCTCGCAAAACCGCCTTATCAAGCTCTGATTAGTTCACATGTAGCCTCTCCAAGAGAAATTACGCGAGCTTATAGCGGCGCCTCTCTACAACTGGGTGGGCCACACCGACATCTATAATGAGTTTCTCTTAGTCCAGTTTTCCTCCACAGTCAAGAGGAACTCTTATAGCCTCTCCCATTTTCCAATTCATCGAATCACTAAGCGAGGGGTACGAGAACCTTTGGCCGGATTTTCTTTTGTAGTGGCTGGCACATACTCTATGTGCCCTGAGCTGACCTGTTAGAATCGTTGATCAGCCATTGCAAGGCAAAGACGACGAAGGAATACCAATCACATTGCCATTCTTAAGCCCCTTGGACAGAGCCTAGTTTTGTGGGGAAATTGGGGTGCTGTACAGGAGGCGGGAGCTCTTTCCCGCATCTCATCAATACCCATCATTATGGCGAGTACGGAAACCGCGTCTACCGCTAGCTACGATCCCTCCATGCGACGCTACTACTATTCTCTCGAGTCGCGGGTGGGATACCGGCTTTTCCTGGGTGGAGCGCGTCACTATGGATACTACCCAGCTGGAACGCTATGGCCGTTTCCAATATCTCACGCCCTTAGGGCGATGGAGGATCGTCTGTTCAATTCTCTCGGCCTTGTTGCTGGATCTACAGTACTGGATGCAGGCTGCGGGGCGGGACTCGTTGCGATACACATGGCAAGAAAGGGTTTGCACGTCGTTGGCATTGACGTGATTGACCATCATCTCGACAAAACGAGACGGAACGTTAAGGCAGCAGGTCTCGAGAAGCAGGTATCGGCCCAAAAGATGGATTATCACCATCTGAATGGGATCCAGGACCGGTCGATGGATGGGGTTTACACCTCGGAGACTCTTGTGCACGCAACGGACCCCGAACGAGTCCTGAGGGAGTTTTACCGAGTGCTCAAGCCCGGGGGCTCCCTGGCGATGCACGAATATGATCACGCCAGGCGCGGTACAGCTCCCGCCTACTTTGAAGCCGCAATGGAGAAGATCAACGCCATCGCGGCCATGCCGGCAAATAGAGTATTCGACGAAGGAGTCCTGCCGCGGATGCTGGAGAATGTTGGCTTCAGGAATGTCAAAGTGCGAGACTTGTCGCCCAATATAGAGCCAATGCTCCATTTATTCTTCATCATTGCCTACCTACCCTTCTTGATCATTCGATTTTTCAGCCTCGAGAAGTGGTTCATCAACACTGTTGCGGGCGTGGAGTGCTACCGGGGGAGGAAGATATGGAGGTACACTTCGGTGACCTGCACAAAGCCTGGGGACGAGGTTGAGAAGAGAGGTTCGGGTGCCTCCAGTGTGGTTGAGGACAAAAAAGCTCGGTGACGCCCCTCCGTCTACCATCCACACCGTGTATATATAGAGTAGGCAATGAACCGTTATTATGTACTCTCTATGTGATAACCGGAGCATATACAGACTTAAAGAGTCATACATATTGAGGAGTATTGATATTGATTCCTAGCCGATATATTTTAAAAAATGTGGTTTTTCGACAGATATTTCCCCCCCCCCCCCCTCCCAATAAAACCCATTGTTCAAAGAATGGCCACAACCAGCAGCATAATAAGTTCTTATGGGAGGTGCTGTTTTTTTTTTTTTACCAAAACAATAAGCTATAGAGAAATTAAAAGCAGGAAAAAAAAAAATATAAAAAATAAAAAAAAAAATAAAAAAAAAATAAAAAAAAATAAAAATTCAAGGCTCTGCTGTAAGGCTGGCTAGCTGGCTGGTGCTTCTGAATGGGATGGCAACTTGCGGGGGAAGTCTAGCTAAGGGGGGGGGGTGGGTTTATAACGTAAGTACTTACTTTGTGCTAGTTTTTTTTGCGCATGCTACATGTACTGTACGTCATGTGCCACCCCACCTGAGAGCGCTTGACAAGGAGGCGAAAGAAGAAGAAGAAGAAGAAGAAGGTAAGAGCGAAACCTACCACCAATACAGTCCAGATACCACCAGGTTCGAAGTATATATATATCCCGACGAGGGAGTGGCGGGAGCGGGAGCGGGTAGCATGGTCGAGGTGTTTCCCTTGAAACCGGAGCGTTGCAAATATTTTAGTTCTATCAGGGAATATCTATATTCCGCATCTTATCTGAGAGAGAGAGAGAGAGTAATACTATCCGGAATATGCTAAAATCATCTGGTAGCAATATTCTAAAGTATATAAACACCAGCCTCTCTATCGGAGTTATTGTGATATATATGTGTGATATTCGATATGGAGATTTATATTGCTGTTGCACAAAGTAGTAGTATTTTAGCTAGATTAAATCTAATAAAGGTAACTCGACTGGTTATATGTCCTATAGCAAGAATGTTATCTAGGACAGCTCAAGGTCTACAACGTGTTAGTCAATTCTAAAAGTATAAACAGGCATACCTTTCTCTTTGGCATTTAGCGTGCTACTCTCGCGGTACTCATACTGGCAAGTTCTTCCGGGGTTTCTTCCGGCTCAATCTCTGACGTATATAGTCTACATGGCTCTCTACCCATGGTTCGATCTGTATCGCTGGTCAGCATTATTGAAGAAAAAGAAATCATCTGTTAGGGAACTGCTACGAACGGGATTGTATTTGAAGAGGAGCCATCCAACTATAGTGAGGACCAGAAAAGCTCCTCCAAAAAGTATGTACCAACGCCAATCTGGGTTATCCTTTAATAGATCAACATTCATACCAAATAGGCTCTGCGTTTGAAAAATCACTTCATTAACTGCTGTGGCTGAAAATCGTACATTCGGATATATTGTAAAGCCTTACCGAAGCAAACATCGCAGGTAGGAAGATAAACTTAGTACGTCAGCTTAGATCAAGTACAGGACAAAGTCAAGGGAAATCTTACGGTGATCCAACTGAGGCGCTTTATGCTTATTGCGATGCTCGTTGATCTGTGAGCCTCACGGATCGAGACCCAGGCAAACTCCTGTACAAGGTCAGATCGATTAAATCGCTAGAAAGAGTAGTTAGCATACTAACAAATTGTAAAATATCCCTTACTGTTTGATCTAGCTGGCTGATTCGAAGATTGACATTGCTTGAAAAGCTGTCTATTGCCTCCTGCACGTCTTTCAGACCCTCGCATTCGTTGTAGCGATGACAATGTTCCACAGCACATTTTTTAGCTGTATGAACTTGGCCTCGCAAGATGCCACGAAGCTCAGTCAGCTTCTGTGCATCTTCCGCAAGGCGATGTACAAGTTCGGAACTTTCTCCCTTCTCACGCAATTGATCGAGTCGCTGTATCGTATAATCAATTCAATTAGTGGATTGAACAAATTAAGAGGTTAAATATGTATATGTTCAAGACTGGAACTGACTAGGGTCAACTCACACACTGAGTTAGATGCTCCTCAGTTAGGTCACATAGCTCCAACCATCTTCCCTTTAGATAAAGTATGAACTGTGTGAAGAAGTCAATACCATCGTCTGGAATCCAACCGTACGGTAGCATGCTGAAGTGGTCTACCGACTTCCAACATTGTCTACCATTTGAGTTCGTAAGCGGCATCATAGTCCATGTTATTCCGCATTTACCCCAGTTAGATGTATTGAACTGTTTTCGGTTTCCTGACCTCTGCCTAGTGGGACACCAAACAGCAACAGAAAAGCTAATGCCCGGGCCATTAGTCTGTTCTTGGTGGAAAATTTGCGACTCATCGCACTGCAAAATGTCCTTAGAGTCAGGAATCAGACCCTTCTGCCAGGGGGAGTAATCTGCGAACAAGCTTGCAAAATTCAGTCAAGCTTCTTTTTATAAGGTAAGAAGAGTGAGTTGACGCACAAGAGACGTCTTTCCGTCCCAAGTTGAGCTGGCATCTGCGCTAATTGGCCCGGAATTCCCTCAATAAAGTGCACGTGTTTCTCTCCCGTCTGTCCTTCCGAAATTTTCACGATGGTGTTTGGCGCTTTTCCATATGCATCAAGCCATTCTGCCCTCATTATATCTTTTGTGCATGCCGAACTTCTAAGCAGCAACTCAATGAGATCTTGATCCTTACTCCGAATAGCCAGGCGTAGTGGAGTCATACCATCACTATCTTTAGAGTTGATGTTTGCTTCCGAAGAGATAAGATTAGTCGCTATCTCCAAGTGCCTAATTGAGATTGCGATATGCAAAGGAGTTCGGCTGAGGGAATCTGTGGTATCAACATTATACCCAGCACCGAGAAGCAACTGAACCAGTTTTTGTTTCCCTTCCTGGACCAACATGTGCAACGTAATACCGTCCTTGATGAGCAGCAGCTTTATCACTGCCTTGTGCTGGTTCTCTGCAGCCCCCCACAGTGGCGTCCGGCCGTCCTTGTCCTTGGAGTTCGGGTCGATGCTGTCCGTTGCGAGCAGCAGTTTTACCACTGCCTCATGCCCATTCCGTGCAGCCTTCGACAGTGGCGTCTGACTGTTCTTGTCCTTGGAGTCTGGGTCGATGCCGTCCGTTGCGAGCAGTAGCTTTACCACTGCCTCGTGCCCGTTCTGTGCAGCCTTCGACAGTGGCGTCTGACAGTCCTTGTCCTTGGAGTCCGGGTCGATGCCTTCCATTGCAAGTAGCAGCTTTACCACTGCCTCGTGCCCGTTCTGTGCAGCCCACCACAGCGTCGGACCGTATCTGGTGTCCATGGATTCCGGGCCGATGAGTAGCAGCCTCACTACCGCTTTGCGCCCATTCTGTGCAGCCCACCACAATGGCGTCTGATCATCCTTGTCCTTGGAGTTTGCGTCGACGCCATCTGTCGCGAGCAGCAGCTTCACTATCGCCTCGTGCCCATTCCTTGCAGCCCATAACAATGGCGTCCGGCTGTCCTTGTCCCTGGAGTTCAGGTCAACACCGTCTGTCGCGAGCAGCAGCTTCACTACCGCCTCGTGCCCATTCCCTGCAGCCCTCAACAGTGGTGTCCGACCGTAGCCATCCTTGGAGTCTGGGTCAACACTATCTGTCGCGAGCAGCAGCTTCGCTGCCGCCTCGTGCCCGTTCCCTGCAGCCTTCGACAGTGGCGTCTGACTGTCCTTGTCCTTGGAGTCTGGGTCGATGCCGTCAGTTGCGAGCAGCAGTTTTACCGTTGCCTCGTGCCCATTCCCTGCAGCCTTCGACAGTGGTGTCTGATCATCCTTGCCCTTGGAGTTCAGGTCAACGCCGTCCGTTGTGAGCAGCAGTTTTATCACTGCCTCGTGCCCACCCCCTGCAGCCCACCACAATGGCGTCTGACTGTCCTTGTCCTTGGAGTTCAGGTCAATGGCGTCTGTCGCGAGCAGCAGCTTCACTATCGCCTCGTGCCCACGCGATGCAGCCCACAACAGTGGTGTCTGACCGTAGCTGTCCTTGGAGTTCAGGTCAACGCCGTCTGTCGCGAGCAGCAGTTTTATCACTGCCTCATGCCCATTCTGTGCAGCCAACGACAGTGGTGTCTGGCTGAAGCCATCCTTGGAGTCTAGGTCGACGCCGTCTGTCGCGAGCAGCAGCTTCACTACCGCCTCATGCCCATTCCGTGCAGCCTTCGACAGTGGCGTCTGATCATCCTTGTCCTTGGAGTTTGCGTCGACGCCATCTGTCGCGAGCAGCAGCTTCACTACCGCCTCATGCCCATTCTGTGCAGCCCACAACAGTGGTGTCCGACTGTAGTCATCCTTGGAGTCTAGGTCGATGCCATCTGTCGCGAGCAGCAGCTTTATTACCGCCTCGTGCCCGTTCTCTGCAGCCCACGATAGTGGTGTCCGACCATCGCTCCCGCCCTTGGAGTTTGGGTGGACTCCGTCTGTCGCTAGCAGCAGCTTCACTACCGCCTCGCGCCCTTTCTCTGCAGCCCACGATAGTGGTGTCCGACCGAAGTCCCTGTCCACAGAGTCTGGGTCGATGCTGTTCTTCGCAAGCAGTATCCTCACAGTGGTTTGGTCCCCTGTGCACGCTGCATCCTGGAGGTTCATCTCTGCTAGGCCTTCTGGTTAGCCGGTATTGGAGTGAACAGTAAGTACCCGTAGAGAGGCTTTTGAGCCTCGTGAGGCCCGTTATGGTGGAGATGAGCGCCAACATGAACACGTCAAAATGCACTCGCACGCATTCGTATTCCCGATCTGTCAATCAGCCCGGTGGTGTTCGCGTCCGGCGATAGGCTCGGCGACGGAAGTGGCGGTAAATCACCTGCTGGCCCCTTCCTGATTGTCGGGTGATGTGTGACTGCCTGGAACCAATTATTCTGTGATCCACCTTCCCGCCCATCTCCTCTTCTACCCAGTTTCTTTATAGAATCCACCGATTCCTCTCACATTCTCTGATGGAATGGGCTGGAATAAATTCTGCTTGGAAATGCGCTTCTGCTTTGAAATTCCCTTTATCGTCCTCTTTAAATAGCATTTAAGAATCAGCATTATATACAATTCTCATGAAGAAAGATCCACACTCTGTTGGACTCTGTGGTTTGAGAACCCCGGCATTTACCGCAGCCGCATCTTGCGACCTGAAGTTACATGACGGTAGGCTAGGGACGTGAGGCTGCAACTGAATTACTCCTCACAAGAGGGGTATGGCTTTTTCGGTCATCCAATCACGATTGCATGCGCGATTCAGAGTGAATATTCAATATATATATAAAAAGATGTGAATAATGACACTTCTATGAGAGCTACTTGAAGTATTTGATACGGGTGGTTAAAGCTAGGAGTGGCTGGAACAAGATGCCAGAAATGGCTCACTCTAAAAATGACCACTTTTGTGATGAGGGCTAGAGTACGATGGGGGCTGGAGCATATAGTCGGGGTAAGTAATGTTAGCGTGAACACGCAAAATCGTATGTACCGCCTGCGACCGTAGTAGGTGCAAGGTTGCGGCTCTAATTGTAGCTCAATTGGATCTTCAAACCCCCGTCCCCCTGCTAGCCGTCGTAGAGATGGCGTAATTCCACACGGACGACGTCTCCTCTCAGCAACTGTAACACCAAGGACAGCAATTAGTTCTTCGATAGATTCTAGAGAATTTGATCTTGGTACTTCGCTGATTCTCGAACCCACATTCTATTGACTCTACGATACGATTACGCCTGCTGCTCGCTGACTACTAGCTACGTGACGTCTAGGCATTGCCACACTACTTGACATACCTACAAGACGTCGATACGTCTTACACCCAGACTCCAAAGACAAGTACAGCGGTCGGACACCACTCTCGTGGGCTGCAGGGAACGGGCACGAGGCGGTAGTGAAGCTGCTGCTCGCAAAACATGATGATAAATTGGAACGGAACGCTCGAGATATTTTCTATCACTAATATTTGCCACTCATTATGTATTGGAACTTCCCTCCAAATTAGAGTTGAGCACAATTTACAATAATTATGATTTTTGTGTTCATAAACGAGAGAGTGTGCCTGGACTACACCTCCTTGTCGAGATATACTTACTTACTGTGCCAGTTTTGCGCATGCTACTGGAGCCGACTGTTCCGCCATGGTTGCTGTCAAATGGGCATATTTCTTCTCCCAGCGAAAGACTATTAGGGGAATGGAAATATCGAAATTTTAACCCGGCCTGGGCGTGGGCCTTGACAACGATTTGTGTACGTAATTATGCTTTGTGTCTAGGCGCCTTCTCAGCTTCCTGGCGATCAGTTCATGATATTGCAAGGAAAAAATATCAAGAGTTATTGATTTTCTTCACTCTAAAACTCGGCGAGAGCTAGAGAGGTTTCGACCTTACCAAATACTTTTCCATTATAGCTGGGATATTTGTGATCTAGTTTGGTCCGCCACGGTCTCGTCTCTGTGTTCCTGCGTCGACTTGAATATTCTCGTGATACTAGTTCTCACCACCAACCGCGTGAATAATTTTGATGAAGCGATTCTCAGCAGAATACACATACAATTGAAGTGCGGCGAGTTGAATGCAGATGCGAGAAGGAAGGTCTGGAAGATTTTCCTTGGGAAGGCCCACACATCGTGTGGGGCAAAGAGTTGGGGTACTTGGTCAAGGAAGTGCTCAACGGTCGTCAGGTAGGTTATTTATGGTATTGTAAGGACCCTCCCTCATGCTGATCCGGAATCTAACTTTTAGATCAAGAATACTGTGGCTGCGGCTCGTGCGTTAGCCGCCAAAGAGAAAGCTCCGGTTTCTTTTTCTCATCTACAGACAATTATTGCTGCTGGCAAGATGTTTGATCGAGATTTCAAGGGTACTCACCATTCCGAACGTATATACCCGTAGGCGGATATAACCCATTAGTGTGACAGATCGTACCAGGATATCATTGCAGCCTCCTTCTTCCGCCTTTCTGTCTCGCATTTATTCTTTCGACTCTTGACTACTGTACTTTACTTAATCACGCCGTCCTTGTCCACTAGCAGCTATTAATATATCGTATACCAATGGCTTTGCCATACTGGACTCCATCAACCGTCTCCATTCACAAGGCACTAGCCATTATGTCTCATTGCAGGACCTAGCACCCACCCCAGATATCTCGATCGCGGTGACGCAAACTTCGCGCTCAACTTGATTGCGGTACCGCGGACTCGTAGCGCCTTCCCCAGGTACCTCAATCGCGATGACGCGACTTCGCGGTATCGCAGGACCTCATAGCGCCTGAGTATCTCAATCGTGGTACCGCACGACCTATGGCGCTCATGTATCTCAATTGCGATGGCGCAACATTGCATGACACAACTTCGCGGCACCACAGGACTTGGAGTGCCATATCGCAGTGACACAACCTCGCGGTACCGCGATTGGGATGGATCTGATTTCGAGCGGTTATTGGCACTGTGCTTGCTATTTCAAATTTGAGGGAGAATGCTGACGTGGTAGTTGTGGCTGTGCTATCTGGTGCCCAACGCCCCAGCCTTTGAGGCTGAATTCGCGGTATCTCCACCTCATTCTATTCCCCCTCTCGTTTCCTTCAACGGATCTGAATCTCCTGTTCCTTTGGGGTGCTGGGTGATTGACTTGATTTGAAAAGTTGAGGATATCGAGCTTCACACAGAGACACCAGCGACCAAACAAAACCAACTAAATCCGGTTAAATACTCAGATCGAACTTCGTCCTCACGAGGACCCTGCGTTTTGACTTGTTTCCATATAGCCAGCCAAACCCCTTGGACAATGCCAAAGAGAGAGTCTGAGATCGAGAATAATCAAGAAGCTATATTGGGCCCAGGAAAGAGGAGGAAGAGAGACTGTGATGATACTCGGACACCAGCAGCCAAAGCTCCTAAACGGAAGTTGGCCTATGAGGATTACACTGTTGGCTGGATCTGCGCCATAAGTACGGAGTGCGTTGCTGCCCAAACGTTTCTCGATGAGAGGCACGAAGGGCTGGAATGTGCGTCTACCCATGACAACAATAGTTATCAGCTGGGCAGGATCGGGAAACACAATGTCGTCATTGCTATCTTGCCGGACGGGGAGTATGGCACATCCTCTGCCGCAAGCGTAGCAAGAGACATGCTGCACAGCTTTCCCAATGTCAGAATTGGTCTGATGGTTGGCATTGGCGGCGGTACGCCAAGTCCGAGTCATGATATCCGCCTAGGTGACATTGTTGTCAGTACTCCTCGCGATGGAAAGGGGGGTGTGTTCCAGTACGACTTTGGCAAAACGATACAAGACCAAACTTTCGCGGCAACAGGGTTCTTAGATCAGCCACCAATTATTCTGCGGGCAGCAGTGAATGGACTCAAGGCAGAGTACGAGGTAGGAGGCCATCAGCTTGAAGATGCTATCAACAATGTTCTCCAGAAGAACCCGAGACTCCAGAAGAAGTATAAGAGACCAGATCCAAATACCGACCGGCTGTATCAAAGCAGAGTTGTTCATCCCCAAAACGACAGGTCAAGCTGTGCAGTATTCTGTGGTGATGATATTTCGAAGTTGATACTGCGACCTAGAAGGACTGAAGGTGAAGATAATCCAGCAATTCACTACGGCCTGATTGCTTCAGCGAACCAGTTGATGAAAGATGCTTCGGTTCGAGACAAACTTGCAGCGGAGATGGACGTGTTGTGTTTTGAAATGGAAGCGGCAGGGCTTATGAACCACTTTCCCTGTCTGGTTATTCGCGGTATATGCGACTACTCAGACTCGCACAAGAATAAGGAGTGGCAAGGGTATGCAGCGATGGTGGCAGCTGCATACACGAAAGATCTTCTCTGTCGAATTCCCCCAAAGAAGGTCGAGGCTGAGGGTAGGATCAGCGATCTTCTGTCTAGTGGTTAGCCATCTTGAATCTCTATATTGAGGTAGTAACAAGTGTCTAATAATAAATGCAGTTCTTGACGTTGCATCCAGCACTAGAGCGAATGTTGAAACGATAAGGTCCAAGCTGGATAGAAATGAAGACCTTGAGATCCTCAAGTGGCTCACGCCAATCGACTACGGCCCTCAGCAAAGTGACTTTATTAAGAGGCGACAGGAAGGAACAGGAAAATGGCTGCTACATGCATATGAATTCAACGCATGGCTCGAAAAAAAAAATAAGACCCTCTTCTGTTCGGGCATTCCAGGAGCAGGCAAAACAATACTTACAGCTACTGTTGTTAACCATCTCGACAACCTATATACCAGCGATCCCACTATTGGTCTTGCGTATATCTACTGCAATTTTCGACGACAGGATGAGCAGAAGCCAGAAGACCTACTCTTGAGTCTCCTCAAGCAGTTTGTTCAGGAACAATCTTTTCTGCCTGAAAGCATAAAGACACTTCATGAGCGTCACAACCGCAAGCGGACCCAGCTATCATTTAACGAGATTGAAGAAGCGCTGCTCTCTGCTGCCGCTTACTATTCGAGAACCTTCATTATAGTTGATGCACTTGACGAATGTGGTGTTTCTGATGGTGGGCGCAAGAAGTTCCTATCAGCGATCTTCCGCCTCCAAGCCAAGACTGGGACAAATATCTTTGCAACTTCTCGGATCAATAGTGACATCGCAAAGCTGTTTGAAACTGCCCTATCTCTTCAGATCCGTGCGAATGAGGAAGATGTTGAGAGCTATCTGGATGGGCAGATGTCACTCCTGCAGTCCGATATTTTAGATGACGGCCTTCGAGACAGGGTTAGAAGAGAAGTTGTTAGAGCTGCTGATGGAATGTATACAAACCTTTCTATTAAACACTGTACAGATCTATTTTAATCTTGATTTTTAGGTTCCTCCTTGCACAGCTACACATGAATACTCTTATGGACCAGCCGACCAAGGGAGATGTTAAACAAGCTTTGCAGCATCTAGCCAAGGGAAGAGACGGATTAGACAAGACTTATGAGCAGGCGATGGAAAGAATTGAGGATCAAGGGAGTCGCATTCGAGAACTCGCAAAACGTATTTTGGCATGGATCATCCATGCCAAAAGGCCACTTTCCACTATAGAGCTCCAACACGCCCTTGCTGTTAGACCGCTTACAGAAAAGCTAGATGAAGACTACCTCCCGAGCCTTCAAGTCCTACGATCTGTATGCGCCGGATTAGTCACTACTGATGAGCAGAGTGGGGTTGTCCGCTTGGTCCACTATACGACACAGGAATACTTTGAGCGGACGTGGATCAATTGGTTTCCCCATGCCCAGTTGGACATCACAAATGTCTGTGTTACCTATCTGTTATTCGACGTCTTTGAGACGGGATTCTGTCAATCCGATGAAGAGTTCGAGTCACGATTACGGACCAATGTCCTTTATGACTATGCAGCGCGAAACTGGGGCTATCATGCTCACACAGCATTGATTAAGGAAGACTTTATTCTCAACCTTTTAGAGAGTAGAGCCAAGGTCTCCGCCGCTAGTCAGGCGATGATAGCTTCCAGGAGCTACTCTGGCTACAGTCAAAGAGTGCCAAGGAAAATGACAGGAGTGCACGTTGCAGCATACTTTGGACTAGTGGGGGCGATAGTGGGTCTACTAAAGAATGGGTATAATCCAGATCTCCAGGATTCTTGCGGACGGACGGCGCTGTCATGGGCGGCGGGGAACGGGCACGAGGCGGTGGTCAAGCTGCTACTGGCGATGGAGGAAGTCGACGTCGATTCTAAGGACTTCGAGTACGGATGGACGCCGCTGTCATGGGCAGCAGGGAGCGGGCACGAGGCAATGGTCAGGCTGCTGCTGGCGACGGAGGGAGTCGACGTTAACTCTGAAGACTCCTACGGATGGACGGCGCTGTCATGGGCGGCAAGGAATGGGCACGAGGCGGTGGTCAAGCTGCTGCTGGCGACAGAAAAAGTCGACGTTAACTCGAAGGACTACCGCGATGGACAGACGCCGCTGTTATGGGCAGCAAGGAATGGGCACGAAGCGGTGGTCAAGCTGCTGCTGGCGACAGAGGGAGTCGGCGTCGACTCGAAGGACCTCTGCTATGGACAGACGCCACTGTCATGGGCGGCAGAGGGGGGGCACGAGGCGGTGGTCAAGCTGCTGCTGGCGGCAGAAAAAGTCGACATTGACTCCAAGGACTACCACAATGGACAGACGCCGCTGTTATGGGCAGCAAGGAATGGGCACGAGGCGGTGGTTAAGCTGCTGCTGGCGACAGAGAAAGTCGACGTCGACCCGAAGGACATCGGGGGATGGACGCCGCTGTTATGGGCAGCAAGGAATGGGCACGAGGCGGTGGTCAAGCTTTTGCTGGCGACAGAAAAAGTCGACGTTGACTCGAAGGACTACCACAACGGACAGACGCCGCTGTTATGGGCAGCAAGGAATGGGCACAAGGCGGTGGTCAAGCTGCTACAATTGCATTGCTCAACCGCCTCCCACCCACCGCCTGCTAAGAGCTTTTTCTTATATACACCTTAAAGTGGCAAATATAATGTTCTAGAAGCTGCTAGACCTTTGCTACCCGCACCATGCTTAAGAACATTTAGAAACATTGGGGAAGCTCTGGGCTACTCCTTCCTGTATTACATCACCGAATAGCCAGCAATTTGCAGTAGTAGAGCTCATCAGTTGAAGAATATTTGTACAATAGCAACTGCTATGAAACGGGACAACATAGCGGAGCGACGTCTGCATAGTGTAATCGCGTGTTGGTGGTGCCCACGTTCTTCTGCCAACGTTTTCAGGCCGTTCCACTAAAAAAAAACTAACCAGAACCAAACGTGCCTTTATCTAGTTTTTGTGCTGTGCTGGTAACGTAGCTGGCGGGAACGCTAGCAGGGAGGATGGCACCGGCCACAGCCTTGTTGAGTGAGATATACTGAGTTCGATAGGAGCATGCATGATTGCTAAAGACTTGCACGCTAGAGTGGCTGAGATGGGCGCTAGGGGTAATGGTTGGTATTTTGTTTGTTTGGAGTTCTTTCCGTCTGCGAGTCGAACAGCTTGCTTGGTAAGGGTATTCTAAATAACACGCGGAATACACCAAAATAGGTAAGTTCGGCGGAAATTTTGCTGAATCCGTCGGGATCGGGTGTAAGGGGCCTAATGGCCTAATGACCAAACAAAAACAGTGGAATTGTTCGATTTGGTCTCGCCTAACGATTTTTGATGGGGCCCATTTGGGTCGTTACACCCCCCCCCACTTACTGCCAATTCCGGTGGGGAAGATATAGATTTCTTCATCGATGTCAGGATCTATGCCAAACCCTTGCGCGGCAACCTCAGCGCAGTACGCCCTGATGCGAGTTTGCCGTCTGGTATAGCTATTGCTTTTTAGTTTTTGTTTGGAGATATTATACACAACACCAACAACAAAAAAAAGGAGCATCCAAGCTTTTTTTTTCTCTCTCGTGGTTATTATTGGTCACCCCAAAACAAAAAAAGAAAAAAGATATATAATTGAGAAGTAGAGAGGGGCTTCTACGCTACGCATTGTAATTTAGCTTTTTCATGAATAGCGTCCAGATCTGATAGACTGGGTTTCGGTCGTGGGGGTGTGACCTGCAGTCCATCCGGGTTAGGTCCCAGTTCCATTCAAAGAGTCTTCGTAGAAAACTGCCCTTCCAGGGGCTGGGGTCGCCGGGTATGTATACTATCGGGGCCCCGGGGGGCTCGAGGCGGAGTACATTCATCCAGAACCAGGTTAGGGGCCGCGTGAATTGGAGGATGGTGGTCCAGGGATGCGGGTAGCAGACTGGTTCCTCCCACAAACTGGAGGGCTTGGGTTTGTCGTTGGGCCTGATGATGTAGTATGGGAGTGTGCTGGTACTGTTGGGGGAGGCGTTAGTTTTTGGGGGAAGAGGGAGAGAGGGAGTGAGGGAGGAGAGAGAGGGAGAGAGAGAGAGAGAGGGGGGGGGGGGAGGGAGAGCGTAGGTGGGAATGTGAAAGAACGGAAGCGGGGGGAGGGGGG
>JAJDFF020000356.1:0-34248 GCA_021527025.2 Geoglossum cookeanum | reverse complement strand
TGCCGCATGCTCCCTTGCACAGGGTGTAGCCGCGGCATTACCAGATCATCGTGTTAGCCGCAGCGGTGAAAGCTTTGGTGTTATCGAGCTCACGCTCGTTGATATCAAGCTGACGACTGTTGAGCTCAAGCTGCTTTTCCTGCAACTCCAGCATTCGTTGCATTATTGCAACGGGTGGCAATCCATTGTTTGAGGAAGCTTGCTCCTGCGCCCGCTCTGCAGGCACAGATCCCCCATCAGCGTCGCTCACGCTGCACGCTTTAGGACAGGAACCTTGTACTCGACCTCAAAGTGGCCAAACCCCCGGCTCCCGATCGAGGGCGGGATAAACCGAGAGCGTGCAACATTGGCGCGTGCACGATCAACCACTTCGACAAACTTATTCGCCGAAAGGCGTTCGACGCGCACTGGCACCAGAACTTCAGCGGGTTTGGTTTTCATTCTCGAACCTCTCGACTTCTGGATAGTCGGCATCCCGGCAAGAGGGCCTTCTTGCCTTCGACACCACATCACGCAGCGGCGCGCCATGGTGACAGTTGTTATTGTGACGAGGTTTTTGGCGATTTGCGCCCATTTGCGGGATTCCCCTACACACCATTGGTGCGGCGCAAAAAACCGCCGATACCCCCACAGTCACTTGAAAGTTTGCTATTATTTTTATAGCAAAGTGTTACCATTTTGTGCTCATGAACACAGTGTGCAGACGTCTGCACGGCAAGTCCATCGTCGAACGCACTCGTGACCCAAAGGCATACCCAACCGCCTAACATTGCTTGCACTGCCTCGCTCCGCGCCGCAGTCTCATGTGCACAGCAACCGCCGAAGCCGTCGCTTATGACTCAGCCAAGAACTGCGCTCCTGTGGCCGTCCTCCCATACACCAAAGTCAGAGGTACGCGCCATCAAAGACTTACATGCGCATCTGGTGGGCTTGGAGGACAGCATCAGCGCTTGGGAGGCAGCTTTGCTGCTGTACCAAACATCGAAGCAACCCATGCCAGCTGTGCCCAGGGCCGTTGCGCGCCGATGGCAGTTCATCGCTTGCAACGAATGCATCCTTGAGCTGTACCACCTCAGAGCAAGACTGGAGAAGGTTCACACCGTCTTGCTCGCCGGCTGCCCGTCGATCAGACGGCTGATCGATACATCAAAGTTAAAGGCAGCCCGCAAGCGCTTGAACGAGGACTTCCCACATATCGAGGCGTTACGACATGCAACTGCGCATAAGGGAGAGATCGAAGTGTTCCCCGAGCAGCACGCTGCCGACGGCAACTTTGCCCTGAGCGGCTTCCGAGAGGCCGACAGGTACAGTCTGAACTACAAAGGACAAATTCGATTTCTAGACATCACTCCACAGTCGCTACACAACATCGCCGAGGCGGTGCAGACTTTTTTTGACGGCTTCGCTCCAGCAGCGGCCAAGTTGAAGAATGAGGGGCACCTCGACTAACCGGCAACGCTGCTGCGCCTGACCAACCACACCTGATGGGGCCCCGCCGTCTCCAACTGCAGTGCGTATAAAACGGCGAGTCGGTGATGCCCTTCTAGCAGGTCATAGGGAATCGAGTATCTGAGCCCCCAACTCGCGACGAACGCGCCGTCAGGGTTATCGAGCAGGATGGGGGAACCGGCCATGTCCGGAACTCACGCATGTACTGAGCAATGCGGCCCATCCTTTGGCTGGTGTTGCCTCGAAGGAAGTGGTCTCTGTATTGCACTACCGTCGCATGCATTGCCAAGCATGGCAGGCGGAGTTCGCTCTCGCTCAGCTCAACACATTCGAAGCGTAGCGACTTATATCGAAGCCATGCGTATTCTTCGATGACATCTGAATGGTCGAAGAACCACTGCGTGATCACCGGAGCGGGAAAGTTCGGAAGCGCTGCTTGCACCCGTCGCACATATTCCTCGGGTGACTCCAGCGGCTCATCGGCGCGTCCGAGCCGCGGCTCCAAACCCTGCAACTCTTGAAGACCTAGCGCCTTAAGCTTCATCGAGCTTGCGTTTTGCCCAGCGTGCAAGCGCTGCGCTCATCATCGATTTCCAATCTTCAAAACTGGAGTTCGCCCTGACATGAGCATCCATTTGCTCGTCGGGTATCGATTCCAGATCCTCCCGCGTCTCGACCTTAAAGCCCCCAGAAGCAAACAGTTGCTCAAGGCTGGTAAACCGCGTGTTCTCGGCGAGAAACTCCGCAGAGAGCAGCTCGGTGAAGGGGATGGACGTGGTGCTCCCAAGCTGCTCCACACCTCTTCGAAGGCGCGCCAGGTTTTCAAGACCTTTGATTTTCAACATCGAAGTTCTGCCGCTGCACTTCTGGTTCAGTGACAGACGTACTGGCCGTACTGGTTTGCCCCGCAGCGAGGCTGCGATGGTTGATAGGTAGGCTGTCGGTAAGGATCGACAGTTCCCACGCGCCCTGAGTACGGGTTAACGTTGCCCTGCGAGCTGTAGTTGTCGACTCGGGTGTTGTTTGGGTTGGTCGCGTAGCTCGGCGCCACGTAGGTTCCGTTCTTCGTGACGTATCCGCTGCGGAAGTGGCTTTCAGCAAAAGCGGCGGTCGCCAGTAAGACAAAGGCAACGACGATCATTTTCTTCATGGTGTTCTCCTCGCCCGACATGGGCGCACCTAGTCTGCTGCCATGCGTACCTTTAACTACGAGGGTTTGCACCATGTGTCGAGGCCACTCCGCCATTTGGGGGAGGGCGACTCGCAGGATGCTCTCGGAAAGCGTCGGAGCCTGGCTGGTCGTATCGTGCGAGCTGCTACCACAGCGCTCTGCAGCAGTTCTGCCCGTGTTTACCGAGCGATCAAAGCGACCCGGTCCCGGAGAGATTGGCCAACAGGGTTTTGTCAGTCCCTAAAAGGGCGTTCAAACCGAGTTCGTGTGTACCCACGACCATGGTTCCACACGTAGGATTTCCGAAGGTGCTCATCCGCTCCCCGAAGATGCTCACGAATTACTGTGAGCATCTTCGACCATTTTTGAGCACCTTCGGACAGCCACCCGGCCTGGGCGGCGACAACCTCGCTGAAGTCGGCATCTCGACGCTGCATTGCTCGCCCGACGATGAATCGGGCTGGATACGGGCAGGAGCTGGACGTCCAACGCTGGAACCGCCGAGGCCGACATGAAGCCGACACCTCTTGGCAGCGCGCCAGCTACATGCTCACCGGGCCATCGATTGCCGGCGCCAACAGCCCCCCGGTGTCAGTCTTGTACGTCTCGGTCGACTCGGTCCGTCTGAGCAATATGCTCACGGATGATGTCCCCGCCGCGCTCGCAGGCGGTTAGTGCGAGAGATAAATCGTTCGAATATCGTCCGACTGCAACAACCTTTTGCTGCTTGTTCTCGCGTTCTTCAAGCAAGTAGACAAACCCGTCGAGCTTCCCATCAAGCGCGCGGGCCATCAGATCGTTCAGAGCACGAACAGCCGCGCGTTTCGCCTGGTACAGATCGTTCTCCCTCTTTGCTGCCTCCCGGCGATCGGCAGCAATCTTTTCAATCCTCAGCTTGCGCAACGACACCACGCCTTGGGGATAGCGCCCATGGTGTCGATGGTTATGGATCGGCGCGTTCTTCGCGCCGGGAAGTTCGATGATTTCGGCGCCCTGAATCTCCTTGGTTTCGCTCGTGCTCATGCCTCGCCTCCCACTCCACCCGAAAGCCGGCCGTCAACGTCGGCCTTCGCCATGGTGATGAGGGTATGCAGGGCGCCGAGCAACGAATCGCTGGCAGCCGATCCAACGGCTTGAAGCACTCCAAGCAGTCCGGCCAACTCATCGCTGGCATCGTTCAGCGCATGTTCCTGCGTGGAGTTTTTGAACGCAGCCGCTACCGCATCGGCGCCCTTTTCGACCAAGCTATGGATACCCCACAGCGTGTTTGGAGGCAGGTTCACGTCACCCTCCAAACTCTCGGCGGCGGCCTGAGCCACCAAGCACGCCTGTTGCATGAACAGCACAGGACTGGAAGGCGCTCCCGCGGCGCTGCCAGCGACGGCGTCGTCCTGATGATGGCGAACCCGATCAGCCATGGTTCACCTCACGCGCTAGGCCCCCGAACTCGAGTGCGACAAGCGTTTCGCCTGCCAGTTCATAGAAACGCATGACACTGCTCTCGGCGCGCTCTTTCGCTATCCGTGCGATCGCGCGAGCGGCATCTACATCTTCGCTTTTGGACAAGAGGCTAAGCAGTGCCTCGAAGATATCGGCCACCTCCATGGTGCGAGAGTGGGCGTCCAGAAGATGCCTGCCGATATCGCGGGCCAACGCTCTCGGATCACCTTTTGCCTTGCCTCGAGGTTGCTCAAGGAAGTCGGAGAACTCCTCGAATGCCTCTGCGATCTGGCAAGGGTGTCCAAGGTAATCGATCGCGACCTGATCCTTTTGGACCGAAAGGTCCTCGTTCTTTGGGAGGATGGGCACGGCGGCCCGTTGCCCGATAATTCTCGTAGCCATAGTCTGCTCACTTTCATGGTTCAGCAGGTTTGTGGTTAGGCCGGGTCGGTGTTCCACCACCTTTCCGGCCGCCTGAATGCCTCAGTTCAACCGAGCAAATGCCTGGTTGCGCCCTGAGGCGCGGCGGCCGACAGCACCGGTGTTCCACCACCGTTTGCTGCCGCCATTTGTGCCTCAGAACCTTCACCACGAAGGCAATCCCTGAGGCGCGGCTTTCACTCCTTGCTATCCGGCTCCTTTGCGCGATCAATCGCCTTGCTCAGCCATCCGGCACCGAGGCGCCTGAGCTTCGCCCAACGATCAGGCGTGAGCCGTATCGACCCGCTCACGGTTCGAAGCTCTTCGGGCAGCACGGGTCGCCCCATGCGAGCTCGTTCTCTTTCCTCTTTTGTCATCAGCGATCCTGCGTTTATCAGCGGTACGGAGCCCAGACGACCACACCGTCAGCCGCGAGGTTTGCAGCCACAGTGGAGAACCAGCGCGAGCCACGGAAAGACCTGCCGAAGCGCAGGCCCGTGAACTTGAGGGCGGTAAGGCCGACGAGTACGCCAGCGATGTTTTGTGCGTTGTCCTTCAGGGCTTGCTTAGACATATGTCACCTTTACGATGACATATTGTGGTGCAATAAGTTCGTCTCTTGCAACACATAATGTGTGACGTTTAGTCATCGAAAACCCGAAGAGCATTGCTCGATCCCTACATCTACCCCACGAGATGCGCTTGAGCAGTTGCCTTCGGACGTTGGAGCAGCGGCAAGTAGTCACGCAGCTCGAGCTGCTTGCAAACGTCAGTAGGTCGTCGCGCTGTCGGCTCATACGTTCGGCGGTGCTCCTGCGGCGCAACGGGTGATCGGCGTACGCCTAAAACGCCCCACAGAGCGGACAGTTCAGCTTCGTCACACAGAAAGCCTCAAATGAGCAATCCAGAACCAGAAGCAAAGACCTCGCCAACCGATGCAGACTTCATCGAGTTCGCTCAGCAGGTCTTTCAGTTGGCGCGCACTGGGGATGCCCAAACACTAAAACGTCTGCTGCAGAAAGGGCTTCCGCCCAACATGAGCAATCACAACGGCGATACGCTCCTGATGCTCGCCGCGTATCACGGCCATGCCGAAGCTGTGGCGGCGTTGCTAGGGGCCGGTGCCGATCCTGATCGATTCAACGACAAGGGTCAGACGCCAATTGCTGGAGCAGCTTTCAAAGGCTTCCAGCCAATCGTTGAACTGCTGCTGGCCCACGGGGCCCGGCCAGGTTTCGCGCCGCCTGGCGGCAAAACACCGCTCATGTTCGCCGCGATGTTCAACCGACTCGACATCTTGAAGGTACTTCTGAAGCATGGCGCCGACATCAACGCTCGGAGCACGGAAGGCTTGTCGGCACTGGATCTCGCGCGGAGCATGCAGGCGCCCGACACGGTCGCCTTCTTGCAGACGCATACGCCAGCGTGAGCTCGCTGCATCAGGTAGCGGACAGGCCAGCGGGTCGAGGAGGATGGCCGCATACCTTCGTCTTCACCGGAGGCATGGGCAAGAACATTATTCGCTCGAGGACGTCATTTCCATGAAGCCGATGGCGTTGCGCTGCCCCTTGTCCTCATTGCAGTTGTTGAAGATCGCGTGCGTGCTTCGAACCTTGTACGCGAGCTGTGTGACCTCAGCAGCGAGAGAGGCCAGTTCGGCCTCGGAATACTCGTAGTCGAATCGCTCAGCGGGTGTCTCGGCCGGAGCGTTGTAGGTCTCCTGATTGCGGCCGTGGAGCCGCAGCAAGGCGTAGTCCGGATGCGTCACCTCCCACACTGCCGGCACACTGTTGTCGGCTCCTTGCGGTCCGTCTACAACTGTATGAACAGCTCTGATCTCTCGTAACCAAGCCAGCGTGCTCGCCGTGCGCTCGGTTGTCTCCCACCAGCTCTTGTGCCGGAACTCGATGCTGACCGTGTCCCCGCGCATGCGCTCGATGCAGTGCTCAACGTGCTCCATCGACTTCCGCGCCCAGATGACCGACGGCGGAAACTGGAAATGGATGAGCCCGAGCTTTCCGAGCGCGCGCAGCGGCGCGAGCGTGTCGTAGAACTGCTGCCATAGGAAGTCCTGAAGCTCCTGGCCCGCGTTCTTGTACATGAGCCGCTGGCGGTTGCCGATGAGCTCGCGCGCCGCCTTGCCGAGCATCTTGGCCTCAGTCATGTGGCCCGTGAACAGGCGGAACGCCTTCACGTTCATGACGAAGTCGTCGGGGGTGCGCGCGGCCCAGTTGTGAACCACCGTAGGCGTTGGAATCGCATAGAAGCTGCTGTCGACCTCGACCAACGGAAAGATCGACGCGTAGTAGCGCAGCCGCGCCTCTGGCGTCTTGGCCTCGGGCGGATAGAAGCGGCCGCAGTCGATGAGGGTCTTCTCGGCCCATGAGGCCGTGCCAACCAGGATCGCCATGTCGTGTCTCCTTTGCCGCGCACCTGCGGCAGTTTCTACCGAAAGTCCCTGCTGCGCACCCGGAGCCCGCTCAGCAGGGGTGTGTGGTCGTACAGCTGGCCGGCCACCAGCGACTGCACGCCCTTCTCGCTCTGCCATGTGCCCTGCACAGTCAACAGCATCGAGCCGCGAAGCGCCTTGCGCTGGGCTTCAGCGATCGATGG
Source organism: Geoglossum cookeanum (assembly GCA_021527025.2). Classification (NCBI taxonomy): domain Eukaryota; kingdom Fungi; phylum Ascomycota; class Geoglossomycetes; order Geoglossales; family Geoglossaceae; genus Geoglossum; species Geoglossum cookeanum. The sequence continues at coordinate 27,155 of JAJDFF020000356.1, read as the reverse complement.
CCAGACGATGATGTTGACCGTCCCCGTCTCGTCCTCGAGGGTCGCGAAGATCACGCCGCTGGCGGTGCTGGGTTGCTGGCGGTGCGTGACGATGCCGCTGGCCAGCACCTGCTGCCGATCGCGCGCTTGTGACCGCAGATCCTCGGCCGTGCGGATGCCCAGCTCGCTGAGCTTCGGGCGGATCAGTGCGAGCGGGTGCCGCCGCAGGGTGAAGCCCGTTGTAGCGTAGTCGTCGGCGACGTCCTCGCCCTCCTCCGGCGCCTGGAAGTCGACCGGATCCTCTTCGGTCGGTGCCTGCTTGAGCATTTCAGTGGGCCGCGTGTCGACGCCGGTGGCCGCCCAGATGGCATCGGGCCGATGCCCCACCAGGCTGCGCAGCGCGTCCGCGCTCGCCAGGCGCTCGAGGTCGTGCGCATCGAGTTCCGCCCGCCGCGTCAGATCCTCCACGCTCAGGAACGGGCCTCCGGCCTCGCGCGCGGCCACGATCCGCCGCGCCGGCGCCTCCCGCATGCCCGAGATCCGGTCCATGCCCATCCGCACCACGCGCAGCGGCTCGGCATAGGTCGTGTCCCAGCGCGGCGATGCGGCGCCGGCGTTCTGGCCCGGCTCCTCGAGCGTGCTGGGCCAGTCGCTGTAGCTCACGTCGACAGGTCGCACGGCCACTGCGTGTTCGCGCGCATCGCGCAGCAGTTGCGCCGGTGCGTAGAAGCCCATCGGCTGGCTATTGAGCAAGGCCACCAGGAACGCATCCGGGTGGTGCCGCTTCAGCCAGCAGCTGACATAAACCAGCAGGGCGAAGCTGGCCGCATGGCTCTCGGGAAACCCGTAGCTGCCGAAGCCCTCCACCTGCTTGGCAATCCGATCAGCGAAATCCTGCGTGTAACCCTTGGCCAGCATGCGCTGGATCAGCTTGCGCTGATGGATCTCCAGCCCGCCGCGCTTGCGCCAGGCGCCCATGGCGCGGCGCAGCTGGTCGGCCTCGCCGGCAGTGAAATCGGCTGCGAGCATGGCGATCTGCATTACCTGTTCCTGGAACAGCGGTACGCCCAGCGTGCGCTCCGTGGCGATCTTGATGTCTTCGCTGGGGTACTCGACAGCCTCCTCGCCCGCGCGCCGGCGCAAGTACGGATGCACCATGCCGCCCTGGATCGGGCCAGGCCGCACGATCGCCACCTGGATGACCAGGTCGTAGAACCGCTCCGGCTTCAGCCGCGGCAGCATCGTCATCTGCGCGCGGCTCTCGATCTGGAACACGCCCACGGTGTCGGCCCTCTGGATCATCGCGTAGGTCAGCGGGTCCTCGGCCGGCACGTCCTGCATGCGCATCGGTCGGCCGAGCTTCTCGGCGATCAGGTCGAGCGCGCGGTGTATCGCTGTGAGCATGCCCAGCGCCAGCACGTCGACCTTGATGAGGCCTAGGGCGTCAAGGTCGTCCTTGTCCCACTGGACAATGTTGCGATCCTCCATGGCCGCGTTCTCGATCGGAACCAAGCGGCTCAGCTTGTCGCGTGCGATCACGAAGCCGCCGGTATGCTGGCTCAGGTGCCGAGGGAAGCCTCGGATCATGTTGGCTAGATTCAGCCAGTGGCCCGTGAGGAAGTCGTTGCGGTCTAGACCGTTGTCCTTCAGGCAGTCATCGCTGATCCATTGGTCATCGGCGCCGTACGCCGTCTTCGCCAGCCTGTCGACCACCTCGAGCGGGAAGCCCAGCGCTTTGCCCACATCGCGGATGGCTGAGCGGCTGCGGTAGGTGGTCACCACGCCCGTCAGCGATGCGCGCTCGCGTCCGTATTTGCGGTAGATGTACTGCATCACCTCCTCGCGGCGCTGATGCTCGAAGTCGATATCGATGTCCGGCGGTTCACGTCGCTCGACGCTGATGAAGCGCTCGAACAGCACGCTCATGCGCGCGGGGTCGACCTCGGTGACGCCCAGGCAGTAGCAGACGGCCGAGTTGGCGGCCGAGCCGCGCCCTTGGCAGAGGATGTTCTTCTCGCGCGCGAAGCGCACGATGTCCTCGACGGTGAGGAAATAGGCCTCGTACTGGAGCTGGCCGATGATGGTGAGCTCGTGCTCGATCTGGGCACGCACCTTGTCGGGCAGGCCCTGAGGGAAGCGGCCGGTTGCGCCGGCGTAGGTGAGCTTGCGTAGATGCGACGCCGCAGTCTCCCCAGGCGGAACTATCTCTTCGGGGTATTCGTAGCGCAGCTCCTCGAGGCTGAAGGTGCAGCGGCGCGCCACCTCCACCGTCTCGCGCAGCCAGACGTGAGGGAAGTCTTCGGCGAGCACGTTGCGCGCGCGTAAGTATTGCTCGGCGTTGGGCCGCAGGCTGAAGCCGCATTCCTGCACCGGCGTGTTCAGGCGGATCGCCGTGACCACGTCCTGCAGGCGCTTGCGGCCCTTGGCATGCATGAGCGTATCGGTGGTCGCCACAATCCGCAGGCCGGCTCGCGCAGCGGCCTCCTCGATATACCAGCAGTGAAGGTCTTCGTCGATCTCGAATGCGTTCGGGCCGGCAACCCAAGCACGCTCCGGAAACCAGGTCTTGAGCCACATGCACTGCGCGAAGATGCTCTCGAGCGTGCCGCTGCGGTATGGCAGCAGCAACGCGATGCAACCCGGCATGCCGGCGAGATGAGGTGCCCGGGACACCTTGCCCTCGATGTCGCCGATGTGGGCGATGTAGCTGCCCTTCTCCGCGCGGCGGCGCGCGATGGTGATCAGCTCGCTGAGGTTGCCGTAGCCGCGGCGGTCCTGGGCGAGCAGCACCAGGCGCGCGAACGGGGACCCATTGGCCGTCGTGAAGTGGATTTCGCTGCCGACGATGAAGTGCAGTCCGCACTCGCGCGCCTCGAGGTGGGCGCGGACCACGCCGGACAGGGTGCATTCGTCGGTCAGCGCCAGCGCGGTGTAGAACTTGGCAGCGGCCCGCCGGACGAGTTCCTCAGGCTGCGAAGCGCCGACCAGAAAGGTGAAATTCGATCGGCAATGCAGCTCCGCGAATGGGGGAGGTTCGCCCGGTCCGCTTCCCCGAAAGCTGCTCGGAATGGGCCGCTGGGGCGGTTCGGCGGGTTCGGAAGCGGCGGCGGGCATACTGTATTTTTATACAGCTTTTGGCCTAGAATCCAGCCATTCCCGACCAACGGCTTCGAGCCGCTTGACGATGGCTCAGCCCGACTTTTTCGCTTCCGAAACTTCAGTTCTTCTCGCCCCTGCGTGGTACAGCAGCCAGGTCCAGGAGGAGCGCGACCTACCCTTCGCTCCGGGCGACTACATGGTCACGCCTGGCGCTCGGTGGACCGTCATCTCGTTGAAGGACGGGGCGACGGTCTACGAGGGGGTCGGGCCAGTCGAGATCCGGCGTGCCAGCGCACGCTGAAGAGCGCTATCCCGTGGAGCTTTTGGAAATGGCTGCCCTTCCCTGGGCTGTGATGCGAAAGATCACTGCCTGGGCGTCCGTCAAAGGGGCGTCTACGGCCGGGAGTTGCGCTTCGATCAACTCGGCCGCCTCGAGGACGATCGCGTTTCGAATGTCGGCTTCGTCGTGAAGCTCAAGTGGAAACTCGGCGTCCTTGATGCGCCGCAAAAAATCCATCGGCATGCCAGCCCCTCCAACGGGCACGAAATTTACTGAAGCTCCCCGAGCTTTTGCAATGTCATTTTACGTATGGCCTCCCTCTACCCACCAATGACAGAGAAGCTGTCGGCTCATTGGAAAGCTCATGCCAACGCCTACCCACGGAAATTCGTGTTGACGTCAGCCCAGCATGAAGAGTACGTACGTGTGCTGAAACTTTGCGGCTCCACCAAGGAAGACTTCCGCACCCACATGGGCGTGCCTATCGAGGTTCGGACAACACGCCCGGGGTCATGGTGGCGGCTGACGGTAGCGAGATCTCCCTGCTGTGATCGCTCGCCTTTTGCTTGCAGCGGCGCTCGCGTTCCTCGTGATGGCTGCGGCCGAGGTTCGCGCATGCCTGGTTGTGGGCGTCAGCGATGGCGACACCATCACCGCCCGCTGCGGCACCACAGGTAGTTACGAGCAGATAAAGGTGCGCTTCAACGGCATCGACGCGCCGGAAAAGCGCCAGCCCTTCGGCGAGCGAGCGAAGCAGGCGATGTCCGACCTCGTCTACATGAAGCCAGTCGAGCTCGGCTGCCGCAAGGTCGACCAGTACGGACGCAGCGTGTGCCGCGTACACGTCGCGCCGGCTTCGGCGCCGCGCGGCCCGGCCACACTCGATGCCGGCTTGGCCATGATCACGCTGGAATTGGCTTGGTGGTATCGCGACTGCGCGCGAGAGCAGACAGCGCAGGAGCGGGGCCAGTACGAGTTTGCCGAGCAGAAGGCCCGGGCCAAACGCGTCGGCCTCTGGGGCGAAAAGCAGGCGGTTGCACCATGGGAGTGGCGCAGGCTTCAGCACTCCCCGAAAGGCCGCGTCCATCCGTGAAGACCGCGGAGCTCGCAGGTGCGACGTTGAACGCTTGGATTGCGAAAGCGCTCGGGGAGCCGGCCGATAGCGACTATGTCAACGAGTGGGCCCGCCTTCGACCGGGTGCTCGAGCGAGAAGCGATCCACGTTGCCCCGATGCCGGGCAAGGGCTACCAGTGGTGCGCGATCGTAGTCGGCAAGACGGGCGTTAGGCTGCCGGAAGGCCGCGGGCCATGGCTGGAAGGTCCCAGCCCGCGCGCAGCCGTCGGCCGCGCCATCGTGGCCGCGCGCTACGGATCCGAAGTGCCCGACTGATCAGCGCTTGGTCAGGATGGCTAGTGTCGCGCAGCGGTGCACACCCCTTACCTAGGGCTGAGACGGGGAGCGGCTCAAACACTTTAAAGGGCGGGAATCCCCTGGTCACCAAGCGTATCAAGAGGTATCAGAATTGTGTGCAACCCATCGATGCGAGTAAGCGAAATGAGCACCGGTGATCGCGTGCGCTAGTCACACCCCCGTTCACGTGCGAGTAAGGCACCCCTTCCCCAAATTCTTGGGCTGGGGCGGCGGGCCAGCAGGCAATGGTTCAGGCCAAACACATAAAGCATGCGCGATCTACCGTTTGAAGAAGCACAAGCCCTCTTGTCGGTGGCTCACACGTGCCCGGACGTCGAAGACTGGCAATACGACAAAAATCAGCCTGGTCTCGCCAGGTGCGCAACTGGGCTAGTGGCTGCCAACGGTTCTCGTTCGGGGATGTTCGTCGAACTGACCTTCACCGAACGCGCCAAAACAAGGCTGATAGAGTTCAAGTTCACAGTCTTCCGGATGCAACTTGCGGCCCGCCAAAGGGTCTACCAACTGCACCTGACCGCGGCGGCCAGGGCGCCCAAAAATTGGCATGACTTCGCGCACGAACACATGGGCACCAAACGCATCAACGGCGACGAGAGTTGGCTCCGCTGGGACTTCGCTGCGGCACTTGACTATTTCTCCAGGCGGACGAATATCACATTTGAGCCGCCGGTTCGCGACCCTTCCGTCTTCGAACTACGATCATGATTTGCGACCAACTCACTACACTGCTGGGTTTCGATTGCTTTCCTCTTACCGAGGACGGATCGGTTGCGCTCGTCCAGACGCCTTTCAAATTTCAGGACGGCGACAGCCTCCCGGTCTACGTCGAGATGATCGAAGGTCAAGTAAGGTTTTTTGACGACGGCGCCACGCTACGGCATTTCATCGGCCGGGGCGTACGGATCGAAAACAGGAAGCACGCTACGTTCTTGGTCAATGCCGCCAGCAAGCACAGTGCGGCTTTCACGGAGGCGGGCGAGATCGAAGCCTGGGCGCCCGCCAAGGAAGCTGATCGGGCTTTTTCCGCATTCTTATGCTCCATGTTGTCGGTTGTAGCTTGGGAGAACGATCAGCAGGGCGAAGACACAGACACTTCGATCTTCCTTGAAGAAGTCGCGATGGCCCTTCGGGCGTGGAAGCCTGGGGCAAGCATCACGCCAGAGCCCGACTTCGAGGGCGTGTCCGGACGAAAGTACAAACTCGACTTTTTGCTTGACGGCCAACCGGTCGCGGTGACAGGCGCGCACCCAAACTCGGTTAGCGCCGTTCTTCATCGGCTCTTGGATATTCACGGCAATCCTCGCGCTGCTGACTTCAAACCTTTGGTCATCATCGATGACAGGTCGGATCCTGAAGCGGCCAAGCGCGAGGCCGCAATCATGCAAAGCGTGTCCACAGTGATGCCATTCAGTGCCCTTGAGAGAAGCGCATCCTTCTCGCACTGATTGCTTCGCAGTTCTACCACCGGCACCCGCAGGTAACTTTTTTCGCCTGTCCGCCGCCCTGACGCTGGCGCAGACCTTCGCGGTACAGCGCTTCGCCGATCTCGCCCAGCACGGCCATGTCGTCTTCGCTAAGGTGGTGCGCCGCCAGGCCAATCCATGCAGCTAGGTTGGCCATGGCATCGTGCAGGCTCAAGACACTGCCTTGCAGGTCGAGCAGACGAGTGCGCTCCTCGAAGAAGTGAACAGTTGGGTGGATCATCAGGTCACTGTGCACTCGCGAAGCAAGGCATGAAAGGCCGCGGCCTCGGCCCGACCTTGCAGCAGAAGATTCTCGCGCAGCGCCGCCACAACAGCGCAGACTCAACCCGTCGCACCCCACCCCGAAACCGGACAGTCCGACGTTCCCTCGCGTGGTCCGATAGCCAGACCTTCCGTCAATCAGGGCCCGGAAGTCGATCACCGGACATTGTCGGGTGATACTCCGCGCCATTACTGGACTTGCATCATAGCGGTCCACTGGCTAAGCCAAAGCGCGGGCCGGCCGTCATTTAGCACCTTCCAAATCGCACGAGGTCCGGAATGTCTTCTCAAGTCACTCGACGCCAGCATCATGTTTGGAGGTACTACCTCGAAGCTTGGACCAAAGAGGGACGACTGTTTTGCCAAGATGGAGATCGCATCTTCAAGCTAAACCCGCGTAATGCTGCTGTTGAGACAGACTTCTACAAACTCAACAATCTGACCAGCGGGGATCTGGCGCTGCTCAAAGGATTAATTGAAAAAGCGGATGCAGGAGCTAGGCCGCTTCTGGCGAATTTCATTCTGATGTTTTCTCCGGAACATCGGATTCAAAGGGTGCTCGCAGCAATAAATCCAAGCCACAAACACCTGGCCGAGAAAATCATATCCGAGAAGCTTATGGCCGAAGATGCCATCCAAGCTGAAGAAATTTATCACGCTAACATTGAAGCGGCAGCAAAGGAGACGCTTGATCTCCTGCGCGAAGAAGGCACAGAAATTCTTGCCGATGGACCAAGCCTAGTCCAATTTTGCTATTTTCTAGGCGTCCAGTACTTTCGGACCAAGGGCATGAAGGAACGGGTACTCGCGCGCCTTTCCAAGATGGCGCCGAGCGAATACCTCACCCCTAATTCTTGGAATATTCAGCGGCATATCTACGCAACAAATCTGGGGGGATCAATATTTTTGTCCAGGTCCCGTAGCCCCATTCGGGTACTTAGCAACCGAACTTCGACGCCATTCATCACCGCAGATCAGCCGATCATCAATCTTCACGGCAAGCAAGACGGTAAGCCTCCTTCTCACATGGCGCTCTACTACCCCATAAGCCCATGGAGAGCAGTGTTCATTGATGACGCGGACGTACCGCTTGCGCTGCACTCTAACCTTCTAACCGACGTGCGTGTCGCCGAATTAAATGCGCGCATGGCCAAATACTCATTTAGACAGAGATATGGCTTGACAGAGCTCTCACTGAAAGCTCTACCTGCCTCATAGCTGGCCGAAATTCACCGCGCCTAGTACGGAATGTAAACAGCTCGGAAAGCGGACGTTCAACCAGCGCTTTAGGATGCCATTTACGGGAGGCTCGGCTTGACCCTCTTCGTCCGGGCGAGCTTCAGCGCTTCTGCTTTCTCCGGGATCTCATAGAGCGATTCAAACATGTGTTCTACTATTTCGATGGCGATTTTTAGATCGCTGTCAGAAGGTCGCGATAGTTCGTGAACAGCGTCATTTCCGATGTACCGATGTTCATGGAGGAGCTCGGCGTTCCTCGCGGTAAGAAATCCCTTTTCAGACAAACCGCTAATCTTGCCTTCAAGATTGCTCTTGCGTTGAAGCACAACGCTCCCATCCGACTTCTTGACCTCCACCGGGCCATCAGTTACCCCGTTCGCCGCGCAAAGTCCTTCGATTGAGGCTCTCAGCCCCGCCGCGCACAGTATTGGCGCTTCGCTGTTGAAGCACGAAATGACTTCTTTGTAAATAGCGCGAATATTTTTGGGTACGTTGTAAAAGTCCTTTGCCGCCAGTACGTCTTTTCCGCGCTGGGGGTAGAGGCGGACAGACGAGCCATCATGGAAGTCGTCGGGACCATAATATTCTTGGGCCTCCGAAAACCAATTGCGATGGCGAAAAGAATAAGTATCACATCCTAGACATTTAATGATTTGGTATCCATCGTTCCAATCGATCGAGTCCAAATCGTCTTCGCCCGGTCCGTACCTAGTGATTTCGCAGCCGCTAACGTCAACCGATAGAACTGCTTCGTGGTTGGTATCTGATTTGCACGTTGCGCAAAATGCTTTGAATTTCTCGCCTCGAGATTTATTTATTTCAACCTTCTCCTCAACTTTTCCCATATGCTCCTCACTCAAGAAGGGTAGAACTAACACATTTGACAAGTGCAATTTGCCGCTACGCAGCCGGTCCAGATACTGCGGCGTAGATTTTCTTTTCGCCCGCTACGAAAAACTAGCTCCTACAGCATCAGCTCCGCATGCGCGGTAAAGACGTTGCCTCTGGCACCGCTGCGCTGCTGGCTTAGTCGTTCCTTCGCGGTGAATGAACGCGAAAACGGGCCATACCTTAGGAATTTTTCTATAGGTCCGTCAATGCATTGGAACATGACTCGAGCTTTGACGGTAAACGCGCCCGACGGGCCTCTAAGCTGTCGCTCCGCACTGGTCACGAAACACGAGTAAATTGAAGCGACTCGACACTTCTTCCCAAACTCGGAGGTCTCGCCGCTGCGGCGACCCATGGGGTTAGACCTTGCTGGTCTCGTCGCCAACGACGGATGCGACATGCGCGCGCATGGCCGCGATCAAAGCTGTGCGGCCCGACCAGATCCTGTCGTGCGGATCATCGAGCGGCGCATTGGCCCCTGCAATCCAGTGGTCCACGTTCCAGGCCACCATGATCTTGCAGCGCTCAACGATTGGGCCCCCCTGGCTCCAGTCGCTGGACGGTGAGTACTTCAACGATCCCACATGGCACACGGCCTCCCCGTTCTCATGGATGATGGCTGGCGACAGCCCCTCGGCTCGAGCGACCCAGTAGTCCAAGGCCGCGGCATACAGATCAGAGGTTTGCATGGCGGGATCATCACCGGACCAGAGGCTGTCGGCTGCTACCTAAACAGGTAGTTGAATCACCGGGCGCCCCGTGCCCTAACCTGACCTCGGGCGTCGCCGTTCAAACCTAGGCGGCGCGATCCGACGCAGCCGCCGCTGTCCAGCCTCGTTCCTGATCTCGCGCCTTGGGCAGCTCGCTCCTCGGGTTTTCCCTGCCCTCCCCGGTTTCAAAGGCAGCGCCTTTGGCACGCGGTATGTGCAGCGGCGTAGCCGCTGTAAACAATACCCAACGTGCCTGTTTTTTTGCGAAATCTGTACACCCCCCGGTTTTGCCCGTTTCGGTGATACGGAGTGAGACGGAATGAGACGGAGCGAGAATTTCCGAGCAAGCTGAGAGGCCTTGAGACGGAGTGAGAAAGTTGATACGGAGCGAGATTCGTACTCGATTTGGAGCGCTTCGGACCCGGGCCTGAGACACTGATCCTCTGTCGGCGAGGCAATCAGGGCCGTGAGCGCCGAGCGTCAAGCCTCCGGAGGGCGAATGCCGAATCGATCTAACCCCAGGGTCACTCAGCCTCTCAGCCGGGAGGAGCTTTACGAACTAGCGTGGAAAGAGCCCTCAAGCAGGCTCGCGAAGCGTTTTGGGGTGTCATCCAGCTACCTAGCCCGCGTCTACACAGAGCTGAAGGTGCCCCGACCGGATCGGGGGTACTGGGCAAAGCTCGAGTTCGGGAAGTCACCGCCCAAGCCAAGTTTGCCCACTGCCCTGCCAGGCGATCTTACGCAGTGGGCGCCTGGGACAGCCGTTGGAAGCCTCGTCGCATCCAGAGGCAGGGACCCGAAATCGCCCCTACCGCAGGCGAAACAAAAAGATTTTGGGAAGCTCCATGAGCTTCTTATTGGAGTAAGACCTTTCTTTCTGAAAAGTCGCGAGCTGGAACACGGCATCCTGCGCCCGTTTAAAAAAATGCTCGTTGACATCTTGGCGTCGGAAAGCAAGCTAAGCGACGCGTTAGATACTGCACAAGCCCTCTTCCTTGCCTTGAATCAGAAAGGCTTTCATGTCGGCATGGCAGCACACGATGAGCGAGCGGCACGAGAGCAAGTATTTTTCCCCGAGAAACCCGCCATGTATCCACGCGCGGCGAAATGGTCGCCGCATCGCCCCACTTTGGTTCATATCAACGGAACCCCGATTGGGCTCACAATTTTTGAAATGACCGTAGATGTGGAGATGGTTTATGCGGAGAGGGGCTACCTTCCCGTTGCCTCACTCTCCGCACGACAGCTAGAGCGCTACACAGGCACACGTCATTGGCGCGTTATGAAGCCAGAGCCGAGTGGACGCCTCTGCTTCCAAGCCTACTGCCCACATCGCCTTTTCAAATGGTCTAAACAATGGCGGGAATCAAAGCCTGGCGAACTTCAAATACTAGCGCCATCGATTGCGGAGGAACTCGAAGCATTAGCCCCTTGGATCCTCGCCCAAACGCAAGAAGCTCAGGACCTACACGATAAAAAGCTGCGCAGATGGGAGGAAGAGGAGCGCGAAAGGAATCGCTTGAAGAAAGAGGCATATCAGCGCAAGCTTCATGCGGAATCGCGTGCCGACCTTCTTTCAGCAATCGCGGCTTGGGACGAGGCCCGCAGGGTCCGTGCGTTCATAGACGCTATCGAATCGGAGCTTCATAACTCACCTGAGGCGGAAGCAACCCCGCTTCGCGAGCGCCTCCGTCTGGCAATCGAATTGATTGGTACTATCGACCCATTGCAAGTGCTTGGAGCCTGGAAGTCACCCAGCGAGCGCGGTTGAAGTGATTTTCAACCTGCGCCAGTATTCAGATTGAACCAAGCCAAGAGACTCAGGCTCTTGCTGTCGTTGGCGAGCTAAACCCGGTTGGCGAGTTGTTAGCCTAGCAGCGGGACTTCCTTGCACTAGACACCCGATCGCCTCAGCCGGCCCACCAGTCGCACGCCCTTTGTCACCTCAGCAATGTGCTGCGCGTCTTGTTCGACGTAGTAGCTGCGCCCTACTTTGATCGGCATCGGATAGATGCGACCGCTGCGCGCCCAGGTTCGCAGCGTGTTGTCTGTCGGCGCTGGATCAAAATGAAGCGCCGCCCAAGCAGTCAGAAGAATTTTCGGCTTCATGGCAGAAGCCTATGCGAACTATCTGCCCGTGCGCCAGCAACTTTTCACGAAGAATCAAATAGGGTTTGCCCTTTTATTCGACTTACTCCAAAGATCTTACTTCGAGCTAGGATCGCTTTGCATAGGGAGCGATCGAAATCGCAGGGAGCCGGAATGAAGTCGCTGGTTGCGTTTGTGCTAATGGGCCTAAGCGGCGCGGTATGGTCGCAAGCCCCCGCAATCCTCCTAGAAGCCTGCAACGCAATGGAGCCCGCCGCCAAACGTTTGGAGTGCCTGAGGGCGGCCAACGGCCGAGTGAACTCGACATCGGCCCCTATTACTGCACCTGCTCGCTCGCTGTACTCGCCTACCACCCGCAGCAACTTGTCTTCCGCGGACACTAGTCGCACAGTCGGTGGAAAGACGTGCTACGTCGGACCCCGCGGGGGGACATACACGATCACGGCGAGTGGTCGGAAAAACTACGGCGGATGCTGATCACATGAAGAACAGCGCGATCTTCGGGGTGTGGCTGACCGCCTGCAGCGCCTGGGCTCAGCCGAGCACAGCAGAGGCCGACCTACTTAGGCTGATGGAAGGAACCCTCTACACGGTAAGCCACCGGGAAACCGCAGACGGGCGTTTGAGTGCGTGTGGACTTGAGTTCAATGTCATTGCCCGAGACCACGCGACGAGAGCGGGAGCGGCAGTGCAAGGAATCGGATCCTTTTACCTGCGCCAGATGGGAGCCAACTTTGCCTACGCATTGAAGCTCGGCGTGAGGGACGGCATCAACCCCGAGGCCCGGCCGTTTGCACCGAGCAATGCGTTTGTTCGCCCACCGAGAGGAAGCGCCCCCACGACTCGAGCGATCAGAACCGAATCCGATACGCCAGGCTACGCGCTCTATCTCGGCGCGCTCGACGATGACATAGCGCGGGTCTACCAAGCCATCACCGAACAGCGAAGGTTTATCGTCGGTTTCAACCGCAGAGCCGGGCAACAAGACGTGAATCTCGATATCGATTTGAGCGTGAAAGCTGCACGATTGGAAGGCAACCGACTAGTCCGCGATAGAACTCCAGAGATGGTCGACGAATTCAATGCCTGCGTAGGTGACTTGCTCAGGTGAGCAAATTTCGGGATTTACACCTCAACCGGGGCTACTTCGACCTACTTTAGTAGCGAGGCTTTTCACTCTTCCGTTGATCACTCGTAGCCTCTGTCCGGGTGATTGCACCCGACCTCTGCGGTCGTGGAAAATGTGGAAACTCAAGGGCCGCAAATGATCGACTACGCGCAAATCGACAAAGAACGGGAAGAACTGTTTCAAAGGGACATGAAGCGTGCCATGGACCTTGGAGCCTCCGAACGCACATTCTTCGGAGCGGTAGCAACCGCGCACGACTCCCTGAAGGAGTCGGAGCTTCTACCGTCGCGCAACGAAGACGGGGACGAGGTGTACTCGGAGCAACAGGGTCGCCGGGCGGCTTGCCATTCCCGCGAAGACGCCGCAGCAACCCTGGCCCTCCAACTGCCTGTTCTCAAGGATCTCCGGAGCCTCAAACTTCTTCTCTGGGGATGCTTTGGACTGCTCCTGTACATCGCCGTTCGGGTCAGCTAGGTCACTCAAAACGGCTACAGGATCGGTTTGAGCGCTTTTCTCCCAGTATTAAATTCGGCTATGGAATTCACCGACTTTCTAGTCTTGAAGTTTGTCGTGCTCGTGGGCGCAGCGTTCATCTACGGACTGCTGAAGCGCTAGATCCATCATTGAGCGCCCGATAGGGGGAGGCTGCGATACGCAAGTTCTGCCATTGGAGCCGTCATCGACAGCCCTCTCGGGCGCGTGGCCTGGATGGTCCGTAGCGCCAGTGCAGCTTCTTCAGGCGACAGGGCAAGTTCTGCAAGCCGATTCGTCACCTTAGGGGCAGCAAGCTTGCCAGCGAACTCAACGGGCCGCAGCAGTGAGTTCAGAAGCGTGGAGTTCGCCGCACCAGACGGAAGACCCGCATCTGCAAGCACCCGATCCACCAGGTACTGACTCAGCATGTTTTGAGCGGTGGGGGAACCTACGGCCCTGCCGGCGGTCTCCGAGTACTCCTTTCTGGCCAAGTCACGAGCGACATTCTCGAGGGCGTGGATGTCTGCCGTGCTGAGCGTCTGCCCGATGTCCAAATTCTGTCCGGTCGCAGGCCTGACCGAGTCTTGCGCACGCCGCAGTGCCTTCATGTAAGCGTGTCCATGCTCTTTGGCGCTGAGCCCGAAACTCCCCGCGACAGGTGAGTAGGCTTGGTCGACGGCTCGAGCTACGTCCATGCCGTTGATCTGCGTCGACATTGCAGCGTAGTTCCTGTTGGCCTCCCGGTATGCCGGCGCCAACTGTTCGAGGGTCGCATTGAGGTCGCTCCGAGTCTGCATGAGCGCTCGGAGGTCTTCCGCCCCGATGGAGGAAGTCGGCCCGTTGGTTGCCTTGCTGATTTGGTTGTCGAGCGCCTTTTTGACCCAGTCGAGACCCTGCACTGAACCGAGGTCGTTGATCGTTTCGCCGGTCTCGGCGGCCAATCGCTTGGCATCGTTGATCGCAGTTCGGATGGAGGGGCGCTCAAGAAGGCTTGCGATCTCCGCTTGCATGGATGCGGCCATCTCAGGGTCGATCCCTTGAGCTCGAGCACGCGCATAGTCTTCGTTGGCAAAGATTCGACGCCCCTCGACGACGTCGTCGTAGTAGCTGCCGCTACCCGGAGTCGTGGCCGCAACCTCATCGATCGCTCCCGACCGCGCCGCGCGCTGTTGCGCGTAGCGTGCTTGGAGAGCCGCGGCGGTTTCTGGGTTGTTTACGAGCGTGCGTTCGAGCTGAGCAAGTCCCGGGTCCTGAGCTGCTTGCCCGATCGTCGGATTGCTACCAGGGACGACAGAGCGCGCTGCTGCCAGGTTTTCTGCGGCTCGCACAGGGTCAGTCGCGGAGCGCTGAAGGATGTTCGAGGCGATTCGCTCTTGGCCGGCTTTGGTCATGATGTCGCGGGCCGACCTAGAAACTCCTGAAATGGCTCCGCCTGCCGCCCCGGCCAGACGCATGGCAGGCGGTAGAGCGCCGCCCACAAGTGCTCCGAAAGAGGCTGCGTTCGGATCAACAAGCGCCGCGCTTGCTCCACCCGTGCCGGCCCCGCCCAGCACGCGAAGAAGCATGTTGCTCGCGGCAGAACCGCCGGGCCCCACCGTCATACCGCCCGTCTGCGCCGCGCTGGCGAGCCGGGCGAGCACATTGGCTGCGCCAGGCGCACTCCCCGCAATCGCCGTGGCGCCAAACCTCAAAGGCGCAGCAACGAGCCCACCCACAGGATAGGTCGCGACCACGTTCCCGGCGATGCGGCCGACGTTGGCGCCCGTGCTGTCGCCGTAGGTGTTGGCAAAGTCCTGCTTGCCCTGCTGGTTCATCGCCGCCACGCGAGCGGCTTCACCCGATGGCTGACCAGTGACCAGATCCGAAACCTTCGGGCCTCCGCCAGTGACCTTGTCATAGCCGCGCGCCAGAAGCTCGGCGCCCGTGTCCACTACGTCTTTCAGGCCTCGAACGGCACCGATCGAGAAGTTGCCGTCAGTGATGCCTTGCAGAGCCAGGCCGGCAGGGTTGGCGTACCCAGCAGCCGCGATGATCTTCTCTGCGGTGGTGCGGTCCCGCTTGGGCGTCTGGGTGGCGACTTCCTGTGCTGGCGCGGGCGCTTCAGCCGCCTCTACCACTGGAGCCGAAGCCCACCAGTCACCAGAGGGCGCGGCAGCCTGCTTGCCAGGGATTCTGGCCGCGACCTGTTGTCCATACTCCAGCGTGTTGGGAGCGTTCGGATTGCGAGGATCCGAGATGGCGATGCCCTTGCGCGCCTTCTCAAGTCCACCGGGGCCGCCGTAGTACCCCGCCGCAGCCAGTGCCACATTGCCGCCAGCCTGTTCAAGCATTTGCTTGGCATACCGGATGCCGGCCCGAGCGTTCTGGATAGGATCGTTGATGTCCCAACCTGTATCAGCCACGCCCTTGAAGGTGCCGGGCAGGATCTGCATGCCTCCCACAGCGCCTGCATTCGAGGTCTTCGTGTTCCGGCCGCCGCTCGATTCCTGCGTGTAGATGCTGCGCGCGAGGTCTGCCAGAGGCCCAGTCACGTTTTCAGCCGACAGCGCGACATCGAAAGGATTGATCTTCGGCGCAGAGTCCCACCAGTTCGGCATTACGGCTTCCTCCGAGTCGTTCCATCAGGGGCAATGAACACGGTCCCTGAGGGCAGTGCATCAAACGCAGCTTTGTCCGTGATACGCTGTGTTCCGCCAGTCTTCGCGCCAGCCATGCCCCTCGGAGCCGTTCCCTGCGCGAGCAAAGGCGATTCCTTGTAGCCCTGATCCTTGCTGTAGGTCTGAGCCAAAAGACCAGCCTCCTCCGCGTAGATCTCGCGGAAGCGCTGCAGCTTCTTCAGAGCCACGTCGGGGCGATCCGAGGCCTGCGGGATGAACGGCTTCAAGCGCGGCGTTTCTGACGCAGTCACCGCAGCGCCTGAACGGTCGTGCAGGATCAAAGATCCGATGTCTGCAACACCGGCCCGTGCTTGCACGCCATCAGCGTCAGTGTATTGACCCACAGTCTCCATCCCCGGGATCATGTATCTCGTGCCAAGAGATTCAGGTCTTGCGCGGATGTCCGCCATCGCTTTGTCGATCTTGCTGATGTTCTGCTGGTTGTCGATGATCGACTTGTTGATGTTTGCGGGAATGTCCTTGCCCGGCTTTTGAACTGGTACGCCACCAGCCGTGACCGGTCTTGCGGCGCCAGTGCGCGGGTCCACCAGCATCGTGCCGCTGTCGGTCTGGACGACTTGACCACGTGGCTGCTCCCGATCGAATTCGAGCTTCTGCCGCTGCATCGCCAGGTTGTCGGCATTGTTTGCACGAGACGTGTTGTTCGTGTCGATGTTGTTCTGGCGCGTGATGTCCTGGCTACGCAACTGAACCTGTTGCTGTAGCCGATCCTTCATCGCAAGCGCCTGAACCTTCCGCTGCTCGACTTCCTGAGCGTTGTAGATGGGACTGATGTTCGCTGCGGCCTCGGGGCCGAAGATCTGAGCTGCATGCTGCCGCGCGATGTCGTACGTTGCCTGGTCACGGACGCCCGCCATGATCTGGCCCATCGCCTCCATCTTCTTCAACTGCATATCCAGCGAGGCAGCATCCGCAGCTCGCTGGTCTTTGTTAGCTGCTGCAGCGGAGGTGATGATGTCTCCAGCCTCTCTGAAGTAGCCCTCACCCTGCAAGCGATTTGCCTTCTCCTGCGCCGTAGAGGCTCTAAACTGAGGATCCTGGGTTAGGGCGAACAGCCGGTTCTTCTGTTGCGCGGCACTGTCGGCCTGTTCTCCCTCTCGCTTTAGATTCTGAAGCTGGTATATCTGAGCAAGCTGAGCGAGCTGATTCACCGGCTGCGGTTGCTGGATCTGTGAGTAGATGTCGGCGCTGACTGGCATATCTAGTCCCGTGAAAGTTCTTCGGCGAAGATCAGCCGTACGACTGGTCTAGAGAGAAGCCGTTCTGCTGGAAGGTGTTCCCAAACCCACTCGCCGCGGCGTTGTTGTTGATGCTCGACCAGTTGTCTCTCTGCAGCAGGTTGTTCATGAGCGCATTCGTTCGAATGCCGCCTACCGCATTGTTGAGGCCGTTGCTCACTGCGTTGGCGCCAGCGATACCCGCTGCACCCTGAGCATTCGCGTTCGCCGTCAGGTTCGCGCCCATGGCGTTCGCCACGTTGGCGCCAGCATTGCCCAGGTTCTGAGAGCCGAGCGTCGCCGCACCAGCCAGCGACAGCAGCGGATTCACCGCATTGTTGAAGTTGGCTTGATAGGCGTTGAAGCGGTTGCCCTCGTTGGTCGAGAACGTCCCCAAGGCACGTTGGTAGGCGTTCTGGAACTCCTGCGAGGCGGCGTTCTGGTTGTAGTTGGAACTGGCTTGCAGTTGCGATCCGGACAGGAATCGCCCAGCCGCCGCGCCTTGTCGATCCAACGCCTTCTGACCCTGTTGCAACCGGAACAGGTACGAGGGATCGCTGTAGAGATCTTCTCCGGTGTAGCTGAAATCCTTGAACTTGAAAGGATCGGCTAGGTCGCCAAACTCCCTCCCGCCCGCGATCTGCGCTTGATAGTCCCGGTTGGCTTGCTCCTGCTCGGCAAGACGCTGCTGTACTGCTGCGTCAAATCCTGCCTGATCGAACGAGCCAGCAGACGAGCCGCCGTACGGGATCTGGCGATACGGGTCGTCGTTAGAGTTGCCCGTGCGCTCCAACTGGGAGAGGTTGAATGCCAACTGCTCGGCATGGGACAAATCATCCCAGTTCGCTGGGCGAGGCGCGGCGCCTCCGTATGAAGTCGGTGTGGTGTACTGGCCGCGCAATTCGTCTCGGATCTGCTGTTCCGTTTGTAGACGGGGCGCGTTCGACCCTGCAGCATTCCAGCCTGTTCCGGCTGTGCCAGTACGCGAAAGCCCCAGGCGATACAGCAACGAGTCGCGCGCCAAGTTGCCGGCATTGATGGTGGGCGACTGCAACTTGACGTTGTTGTCGTACATCATTGCCTGTAGTGCATTCGACTGTTGAGAAGCGGCCGCTTGGCCGTCTGCCGCATCGCCGGCTGCACTGGAAGTGATAAGCGCGCCACCAATAGCGCCTGCTGCTGCCCACGGCATATCTAGACCTCCTTATCCGTCTTGATGCAGACGATCATGGTGATGCGGTCGCTCTGGCTGTCGTTCGTGACCCAGTGCGTGTAAGCGTTGTCGAACCAGAAGAGATCGCCTGGCTGCGTCTCGAGAGACTGCCCCTCAAAGTGGAAAGCTTGTCCCGGAGCGCTCTGGATCTGAATGGCGAACTTCTGGTAGTAGCGGGCGTGCCAGCCAGGGTCCGCATGAGGCTTGCAGACCTGGCCCGGCTTGATGCGCGTGATTAGCACCCCGCCGAGACGATCGCCCTGCACTGCCTGCATGAGCGGGTAGACCAACTCCTTGACCGGTAGAACCTCCACGGGCGGATACCAGACCGAGTCATGCGACCCGTCTTCCATCAGCGTCTGGGGATCTGCGTAGCGTGCCCAGATGTCCGAAAGCCCGTGATGCGGTGAATCTTCCGATACCGTGCGTGCGGTGTTCTGGTCCCAAAGTTCTGGGTGAGTCTGCAGCGCCCAAAGCATTGGTCCGACATTGAGGCCTCGGGCCAGCAAATTGATGTGGCTCATGCCATCGACCTCCCAAGGGACTCGATCTCATCTGCGTCGGCGGGAGCAACCAGCACTTTATCCACCGCACCCTCATCAACGCAGTCCGTCGCGTGAACGCAGAACCACACTGCATCGGTGAGCGCACGGATTCCGTGATGCAAACCACCCTTGATGTTGATGCACGCAGGGCCAGTCATCTCGGTGCGCTCACCTTCCACCAACACTTCCACCGTGCCAGACGAAAGGATCGAGAGATGGCCGTGCTTGTGTTTGTGTTGGACGAGCCACATGCCGGCCGGGACGTGTGTTTCCTTCGCGTACACGCCGCCGCCGAAGTGATGGCGAGTGTCGGCGACGGATTCCAGCGGCGCTGTACTCAATGCGTGATCGAAAGATGGCATGCATGTACTTTCCTCCGTTACATGCCACTCTTCCAGACGGATAGCTGTCGTTATCTGTCGTTGCCCTTATGTAGATGCCATCTCAACCCACGAGGCTAAGTCGTTAAGTCGGTAGCTGAATCTTCCGCCGTCTACTCCGAGGGCATAGACGTGCGGCCCGTTGCCTTGTTGACGCAACGTCTTCAAGTGCCCAGCCGAATATCCCAGCAGCATGGCGGCAGCTTTCTCATTGACCCGGAGGTCACCAGAGATGACGAATCCTTGCTGTGTCGCGAAGAGATGCAGCCTGTTCGAAGTGAGCCTGATTGCCTCGATAAGGTCTTCGTTCGAGCGGCTCATTTCCCCCGACCTCCATAGGCTCGACGGAAGTGTTCAAGTAGCTCTGGCTGCAGGTACGCAGGAGTGTTTGCGACGTCCTCCCGCATCTGTTCTCTGGCTACTTCTCCATCGCCGTAGTGATCACATGCCGCCATAGCAGCTGCCATAAGGCTCGAGGCAGTGCTGCGGGCCTCCAGCAGGAAATCGACAATCTCGGGCTTGTTCGCCCTGATCAACTCCAGAAGCTCGGTGCTTAGAAGCTGGGCCGGCTTGAGGGCAAGGCTGTCACCATCCAGTCTCAGGGTCACGCCGGCTTCGTGGATGGTTCGGCAGATTTCAGCGGGACTCATACCCTAACCTCCTGGTCGTCCGCGAACTCGTCCTGGCTGCCGAAGGTGCTCAGATCTTCCCGAAGGTGCTCATAATTTTTTGTGAGCACCTTCGGGATATTTTGAGCACCTTCGGGAAGGCTCCAGTACCAACCGTCATTCATCCCACCCTTCTTTCGGATCACTTGAAGCGCATCAGCGGCCCGGCGGACCGTTCCCCAAGCGTGACCTGCCTCCTGAGCTTCTTTCTTGACCGTCGCCGTAGGAGTGAGGTTGACCAACAGGTCGCGTAGGAAGGCTTCGGCCGAATCCTGAGCACTGCCTGCACCATTGGGTTCAGCCTCGGCGTCCGCAAGCAGTTCTCGTGCGGTGCCCTCAATGGACGCGCCCCACGTAACTATCGAGGTTGGAACGCCAGGCTGAGCTTCCGTCTGCTCGACGTGGTACTCAAAGCCTCCCGTGTCGGGACCGATGTTCGACTTGCTACGGACGAGAATTCTTTTGTCCTCTCCGTCGTCGCCTTTCACTTTTGCTGCGAGCAGAACTACACGAACGACTGCGGTGAAAGCAATCGATCCGGTTACACGCTCCGTGGGATCCCGTCCCATCGTTCCTTTTGAAAGGTGGGTGATCCCCACCACGGCTGCCTTCAAAGTAGACGCGAGGTCGACCAGGGGCTGCATCCCTCGGCGAACCTCACTGTTCTTGTGCGAGTCGCCTGCAATGGCGGAAACAATCGGGTCCACGATCAGCAGGCCGATTTCTCCGATTGCCTTCACCGCGGCCTCAAGGGAGGGCATATCACGGGCAGGATCGAACGGCACCACCTCGCCATCTACCCGAGCGCCTTGCACGAAATGGATCCGGTCAAGGTTCGCTCCCATCCCCATCAGCCTTGGGACCAAGGTATCAGCTGCGTCGTCCTCGCCGGACCAGATCACCACATCGCTCGGCGTACAGCGCTTCCCATCTGGCCACCGTCCGCCGCTTGAGACGGTGGAAGCCATCGCAAGAGCGATAGTTGTCTTTCCCTGGCCTGGCGCGCCTGCGAGTAGGTGGAGCTTGCCTCGAGCCAGCCAATCCGGCCAAAGCCACGAGACCGGCATGACCTTGATGCAGGATGCGCGCTCCAGGACCACTCCATCGCTGGGAACCACTTGAGCGGCGTCAATCATCGTGGCCACGGCGTTCATGCGGACACCTCTATCGTTCCCGCGAGGCGGTGCAAGTCGTTGAAGTCCGTGTCTTTCTGACCCCTAGGAAGCCCATCGAAGTTGGGCTTTGCGAGTAAGCCTCCAACACGCCGTGCCGCCTCCATCGCGTACGTCACTCCAGGGTTCCCAACTGTTTTCCAATCATCATCGGCCGCGAGAACAATCGTCAGGCATGGATACTTCGCCCGTAAAGCCTGTGATACGGGCAGGAGATTCACCGCATTGAACGCAACGGCGACTGGATGGGCTGCTTCGCTATGGATCGTTGCGGCCGTTGCATAGCCCTCTGCAATCACAATCTTTCCTGATGGCCGGCCAATCGAGTGATAGCAGCCCTTTACGCGTCCCCCTGGTAAAAAAAGCTTTCTGCCATGCTCCGTGATCCCCTGAAGGCTCCACAGAGCACCAGCGGTGTCGCGCATCGGGACGTACAGCACGTTGGAGAGCAATTCCGTCTCGCCAGATTCGGCGTCAAACTTCTCCCACGTTCCCACACGCAGGCCGTAGGAGGAGACTCGTTTTGCGGAGAGATAGGGATGGCCAGTCGGCTGGACACCTGCTGCCCAAAGGTCTGCCGATCGCTTGGCGGCGATCACTTGGCGCCTCTGGCACTCTTGATCTTGCAGGCGCTGGGACGCGGCGGCTCGCGCCCTAAGCGCCTGGCGTTCACTCGGAGTCAACTCGCCATCGCCCTTGATACACCATCGCTGTTGAAGCCCGTCACGCCAATTCCCAAACACGCCGGTGGGGACCTTGTCCAGGTGGAGGACGTACCACCCCGCGTCGTCGCGCTTCTTGCCCGTTGGGCTGAAACGATGAAGTCGACCATCGCCAACGATTTCGTCGGGCGCAGCCATGCCGGATGCGTCGATCGCGCAGCGGAACATTTCTAGATAGTTCATCGTGCTCCCCGTTTGTCGAGGAGCGTTCCGTGAGTCGCCCAATCAAGGAGACTGCTCCAGCTAGGATTGTTCTTTTCGGAGGCACCGCTAAAATCAGGCATCCCGGCTTGATTTTGGAAGTCCCCTCGCGTTGCCAGCGGCGCGAGGGGTTCTTTCCTCGTGCACTTGGTGTTGAGGAGTGCGTTCATTCCCGCTGCTCCTCGCGCACTTTTTCTAGGAGACGGGCGAGCTCGAAATAGTCGATCTGGGTAACGACCCAAGTCCTGCCGTCAATCCAACGCTCAATTTCATTTGTGAGCGTGAATTCCCTCGAGATAGCAAGCGCCTCGTTGGCCCGCTGCTCCGCCATGAGATATGGAATTTGCTGATCACCCCATGGGACTAAGCTCACTGGAAATCTAGAGGCACTCATTCCGCCACCTCTAGCAGCTTCTTGATTTCGCTCACTGGCCAAGCCAAGCGTCCGAAGACTCTCTTGGGCCTGATTGGCCCAGTTTCGAGACAGGCCCATTTGTGCAACGTTTGCGCACGGCGGTTCAGGTAGTAGGCTGCCGTGGTCGTGTCCACCGTCGTTCTCGGCTCGCTGCGCAGGCAGGGCGAGAAGTGACCGCTTAGGGGTTGAGGTTCGAAGGTCACTCGTTCACCCCCTGGGATTGCTTCTCCATCCAAGAGCGAACATCGCCTACCTTCCAAGCCTTCACCCCTTTGGAAAGCTTGCAAGGCGCGGGAAAAGTGCCCGCACGAACTTTTCGATGAAGCGTCTTTGCGCTAAACGGGAGAGGAGCGGCTGAGTCAGGCTGCTTTGAGTCGCGGATAAGCTGGGCTTTGCGGACGAACGCACTATCGGGTAGATGGTCGAAAGAAGAAGCTTGGGTCATGTCGTTCCGCCTCCTTAGCGGATGACCCTTACTGTCCCCTCATGGCCCGATTTGTCCTCGGAAGATTCCTTTGAAACCTGGCGCTCAATCTTCCGGTGCCAGTTTTGGCGTCGCTTTCCTCACGTCGTCGGCGGTGCAATCCATGTCAGAAATGAGTTCGACGATATCGGCAATCAGCTGAGGGCCGACAGATAGCCGCTCGCCGAACGGGTTAGCGGCGTCAATCGCCTGTGAGACGACCGCGATGAAATAGGTTTTCTTGGCGGCTTTCGCACGCACTTTGGCGGGAAGAAGTTTTGAGTTTGGCGCCCGGTTGGACGCCATGTGCCTGATGTTCCGGACAGCCCAAATTGGCACCACGCCACATCCCTGTAGCCTCTTGCTTGCCAACCATTGCGTGCCGAAAGGAGGATCCTTCTGCATCCGCTCGGTCGGTGTCTCAAACCATTTGAAAACGGCCTCAGCTTGCTCTGGCTCCTCGAATCGAAACCTACTGAATTGTTCGTCCAACTCATGAGTTGGCTCGAGCTGACCTAGCAAGTCCTCCAGCTTTTCGCATGCGTCTGCAATTTTTTTTGAGTGCTCTCGTCGCTCAGCGGCCGTAAATTTCGGAGCTTGATGCCACGTCTGTAGCGCCTCGACTAACTTGTTGGGCACGCCCGCCGGCCCAGGACCGTACCCCCAAATTTCGCCGCTCTCTTGATCATTTTCTTTCAGGGCGGCCCAGAGCCTTTGGAATGGCGCGGCATGAACGAAGTTCTTTAGCAGCTTGTGGACATCTTCGCGCGCCGCTTTCCAAGCACGAGCACTGCGGAACCCGGCCAGCTCGGCTCGCTCTTCCATTTCTTCTTCGCTGACGTCGAGCCCAGTGAATTCTTCCTGCATCTGCTCCACCTCGGCCAGCCACTCAGTCAAAAACGTATCGCGCCTGATGGTGGCTCTACGTTCTCGTCTAGATCTCAGATGCTCGCGAAGCAATTTGGCGCGCTCGTCCCGACTCAAGGCAGGCCGGTCATAAGGGGCCGATTCGTCACCCGACTCGCTACTCATGAGTCGGCTCCTTGGCAGCGTCGATCTTCTTCCGAACCCACGTCGCGCCGCCGAGGCGCTTGAGCTTTTCGCGCTGCTCAACGCTCATCTTCACGGGAAACGAAACCGTAGCCGACTGCGGATCCAACGGCTTTCTGCCCTGCCCACGATCCGGGCCGCCATGCTTAGAGTCGGTGCTTTTCATCTTGAAATCGTATATCCGAAAACAAGACCAGTCAACTCAGTTTTCTGCAAGGATGCCAAGCAATTGACGAAGGTCAGAGGTTCGCCACGCGAGGCGTCCGTTTATCCGCAGAGGGCGGATGGGCCCGAAGCCATCTTTCATGGCCCAAGAGCGTAAAGTTTGAGGTCGCCGATTCAGATAAAACGCCGCAGCAGCGGTGTCTACTGAAGGCGTCGTGACGATCTCAAGCGGAGGAAAGCTTTTTGGTTGGGCAGGCATGCGATTCATTCGGCGCTTTTCAATGATTTGGGCCTGCCTTGACTCTCCCAGCGAAAGTATTGCCCTCAAAGCCTTCTTGGCTGGTCGAACATGCCGTCAACCCTAGACGCTACGGGGCAAGTGCTACTTGGCTCGCTGTTGCCCCGTTTGCCCTGACACGCCTGCACCTACACCGACGTCTTGACGCTGCTTGAAATGCCCTTGAGAGCATGACGCTTGATGTATGAACCAGTCAGTGGCTTTCCTCCGCTTCCTACGATTCCGGATTTTCGAAACTCCTGCGCGATCTGGTCTGCGACCGCCTCTTGGGAGGGGTAAAGGTCACGGTTCGCCTGCTCCAAGATGATCTCCTCGGCGCGATCACGAGCTTGACGTTTCCACGGGCTCTGAATGTCACCCGATGCACGTGCTTGCGCACGCGGTAGAACTGGAACTGCCCTTAGCTTCAACCCTCCAAGGCTTGTCAGATAGCTCTTGAGATCAGGGGCAGTAACAACAAGCCCGTTTGTCGGAGCACGCCGATCGAACGATTGCGCCTCAAGACTTTCGCGGCTGCGCACAATCAGCTGATTCGCCTCAGCGGCGTCGCTCAGCATTTCGCGCCATCCATTCACCGCTGTGCTCAGGCCTTCACCTCCAAATTGCTGCGCATGCGCAAGGCACGTAGCGAGTTCGTCATAGAGGATGACTCCCGCGTCGGCGATCCGCAGCCGCATGTTGGGAGAACGCGAAGCAGTGACAAGACGTTGGACCAAACTTCGGCGCCAGCGAGGACACAAGGTTCGCTCCGTCGTCAGCTTTTGGCGTCCAACCACGTCGGTGGCCTCTCGATATGCGGAGAATGCGTCGATGATTGCCTGCGCAGCTCGGTGCTCGTGATCCTGAAACTGTGCGAGCACCAGTTCCTCAAATCCGTCGGCAATCTCGCCGAAGTATTCAGAAAGTGATCTTCCAGCACCGTCAACCATGAAAGCCGCCAACTGCCCAGCGGTGAATGGGATGGGCAGCCCTGGACTGGCTGTTGTGTCTGCAGCCTCTTCCTCAGGCAACTCGTCGCAAGGCCTCCACCCACCGTTGACGGCATGCGCAAGAGAGTGCTGGGTCGGCCACACGCCTCCGTCTCTGAGCGTTAAAAAGTCTTTACAGCCAAGGATCAACCGGCGAGCTACGTGTTCATCAAATGGCGACAAGTCGATATCTGCATCAATCACTTTTTCCCCCTGTGGAATTTTTTTTGGCGGCCTCGGCTCGGAAGCTAGTTCACTGCCTCAAGCGTGTTGGGCTTTGCAGCTGGCGTAAACACGATGCCAGCTTGCTCGAGGATCCATCCCTCGATCCGCTCATGGTGCACACGCAGAAGGTCCAAGGGACGCACCGTGTAGTGCTTCTCAGCGGTCGCGGACGGCTTGTGGCCCATGATCTGGGCGACCACCCCGGCGGGAATGTCCAGCCACTCCGTGAGGCTCTTGAAGCTCCTGCGTAAGCCGTGGAATGTCAGCCCTTCGATCCCAGCAGTCGAACAGGCGGAAACGTGGTGACTGCGCGGTTCACGGATGTGTCCAGCCTCACTGGCTTGCTGGACCTCTCCAGCCAAGAGGACTTCACCATTCAGTTCAGCGCGCCGTGCACGGCGCTGAATGTTCTTGCGGTCCATCTTCACGACGCGGGAACTGGCAAAAACCCACTCGCTCCGCCGAGGAAGCCCGAGTAGCAAGTGGCCCACGTAAGGCGTCAACGGGATGACTCGCTCGCCTTCAACTTTGTCCCGGATCGTCAGACCGCGCCATTTAGTATTCACATCTTCCCACCGCATTTGCAGCACTTCGCCAGGCCTGGCCCCTGTCAGTAACATGACCTGAATCGCGGCCGAGATGGCGGGGTTAGAGATGCTGCGCACCGCGGAGAACCATCCAGGCAGCTGTTCTCTCAGGAGAGCATCGTTTTTGACCTTCGGCTTTCCCAGCGCTTGGCGAGCCTTGCGAGTCGCCGCAATGTTGCCGGCGGGAACAAGATTTGCGTACTCACGCTGCTCGGCACACCAGTTCAAGAAGACCTTCAACAGGCGCCACGCAAGTCGCGCACTGGTGGGGCGAGTCTTGGCTTCGGTCGACGCCCAGGCCTCGATGGTCGCGGAATCGAGGGACCGCAGAGGCATCCCCATGATGCTGAAGAGCGGCATGTCGATGGTTACCCCTCGACCATCCGTGCCACGCTTGATCACTTTGCCGCCCGGCCGCGCCAGCTTCACGTGATCGCGAAAGTGCGCAGCGCCCCAGTGCGGACGCCTTGCCTGGAGGTAGGCCTCCCATACATCACCGACTTTCGTAGCTGCTGCGATCGCATCCCGCTGCGCTTGTTCGGCTGCTGCTGCTTCTGTCGCACGCTTCCGTGCTCGCTCGGCCATCGCGTCTCGCTTCACTTCACGCGGATCTAGCCCTTCATCGATCTGACGCTGCAACTCCCGAGCCTTGACCTGCGCGTTTGGGATTGACCAGACCGTCGGGCTCCCGATGGTGATGCGAACGGTTTTCCCTTGATAGAGACCTTGGAAGACGTACGCCGGCTTCCCGGCAGGGGTGCTTCTCAGGCCCAGACCTGGCGTTGTCGCGTCCCATAGAAACGCCTGTTGCTTGTCAGGCGGACACTTGAACCCCGCAACGCGGGGAGCCGTAAAGGCGACCTTTGCCATGCTCGCTGTAATGGTGGATGTAAGAGGATTACATCATGCAAGATCAATTCCGATCAATGCAGAAATCCGCCACCACCGCGAAAATCGAATGTAAGCTGTTGATTTATATAGACTTCATCAATATTAATCAACGACAATCAACACTTACATATGAGGAATCATAATCCACAGGTCCGCGGTTCGAGTCCGTGAAGAGCCACCACACAAAAGAGAAGCCCGCTGTCCATCGGA